>JANITX010171064.1:0-12723 GCA_027564395.1 Erythroxylum ulei
TATTGTGGTTTGAAATGTCATTTCAGTTGTGTAAAGAACACTTATCTTTTGATGTTAATGATTTATGAACTATGTATGGATGATGTTGAGCGGATATATATATAGTTTTGCTTTAGGATAAGGTTGAATTGAAATTTAAGTACTCGAGGAAGTTATCGATTTGAGATAATAAATCTTAAGTGCGAGGTATTGTTATGTATTTATACGCTTTATGGTTCAAGGGTTGGGCTCCGAAATCAGGGTCCAACATGTTTGGTATCAAAGAAAAAAAAAGATTTCAAGGAACCACGCTCAAGTATAATGGTAGTTTTGTTAAGAGGTTGCGTTTCGGAAACGAGACCCAACATAAGTGGTATCAAAGCAAGAAAAAGGTATGATTCGTTTATGATAAATGGTTGGGTTCCGAAAACGGGACCCAACACAACTTATAAAAGAAACCCTAGAAAAGTGTGCAAGCAATCTACTGAAGCTATAAGGGAGAAATTTGTGAGTAATGCTGGTTTTGTAATAATTTTCTGTATTGTTGCTACTTTTGTTGAGATGCCAAAATTTATTGCTTATTTCATGTGTTTATAATTCCATTTTATTTGTTTTTTATATTGTTGATTTGTTCTTATCAAAACGAGTTATTTCTAGTATAATTAGAATTATACTAGGTTTTTTGAAATCATTTATAGTGCTTGCATTCATTACTATGACTATAAATTTTCTTTTGTAGGCTTGCATTGAAGAAGTGTAAAAGGAAAATGATAGTGAAAAGCTTGTTAAAGTTGTGGCTAATTTGGGGGTGATAAGGCCTAACTATAATAAACATTTTAGAAGGGGTGTGAAAGCATCTACCATGAAAGAAAAAAATATGGTGAGTGAAGCCTTATACAAAGTGCTTAATGAGTATTTGCAGTCCATCAAGAATGCATTAGAAGAAAAGATGAACCAAAAAGTAGAAGTTGAAAAGAAGAGAATGAGAAAGGAATTTGAACAAGAGAAAGTCGAATGCTTGGAAATGAAAAGGTAACTAGAACAATATAAAGTTTATAGAGAAGAAATGATGAGACAAATGTTCTCCCTCATTCAATCTCAGCTTGGGCAAGCTAACACTACTGATATAGACATGCTTTGTAAATTGATTACACCTAGTCAATCAAGAAAGGAATCTTCTATTCCTCCAAACCATACATATCAACATGAAGAATATCAGGTAACAAATTTCCTTAATTCAACATTTTTGTACATCATCTTGTTATCCTTTTTGTTGAGATTAGCTGTTTATGTTCATGCTTTCTGAATTTCTTCATAAAAAGAATTGAATCATTGTGTTGTTAGTTTTTGGACTATATTATTTGTCTTTAATAAATTGACTTCACAGTAAAGTAGTTAGTATTTCATTTTTTACATATATCAACTTATTTATGAGTATAGTAGTTTTACAATTCTAATATACTTCTTGTTTCTTTCCTTCGTTTTTTGTAGGATGGTGATGATTAGGGGTGGACAAAGAGGTACATGGTGAAGGATTTTGGATCGCCCATATGATATACTCATATTTTCATATATCTTTAGGACTTAATTCAGAGTCATTTACGTTCATTTTACATTCATCTAAAGCATGTTTATCATGTTTTAGCATTATTCGGATTTCGTTGACGTAAAATACATAAATGAAACAAATAGACTCGAATTGCACTGCTTTTGAGTTTCTGACAGACTTGACCTTTAGTCATTGTGGAAATTTTATCTTGAGAATGTTTAGCCAAAAATTCTGAAATTTCACATTTAAATTCTTAACTCATTGACGAATTTTTTGGGACCAATTGCAGTTTTTTTGACCTGGAACTCAGGAGAAAAAAATTCCCAAAGGCTGTGTTAGGATCCTGATCGCCAAAATGACCTTTTAACGATGTTTTAGTCATAACTTTTGTCTCAGATGGTGGAATTCAGTGATTCAAGTCTTAGATTGAAGCTAACTCAAAGACAAATCTACTGATAAAATTTGAGCTCCTGAATCATCACTATTTGGTTATTAAGCACAGTCGAAATTGACCCTGGTATATTGTCAGGAATGCAGTTCAAAGCTAGCAAGACTTGAGTCGATTTTCAGAGCATGTGGATGACATGGCATGACTCCATTGGATACTTAAAGATGACTGGATGTCCACCTCATCAAACCATGCCACTTGGGATGGCTGGTTAGGCCCATGCTGAAGAGTTTTTGCCACCTGTATTAGGCAAGAATTTGTTTCCTTGTTTGTCTCTGAATTAGGTCAGCTACCTCGTCATTGTAATTAATATAAATTCGACTTTTGTCTCTAGGTCTGGTCGACCTCCTCTTTATTGTTCTTTGTAATCCCTGCCAAAATCCTTCTTCTACTCTTTCTGTTAGACACAAGTTCCTTGGACCAATTCTGTTGTAACCGAATTTTACAAGGTATATGTGGCTAAACTTTTAATTCAATTGTAAAGGGTAGAACCCATAGAACCTATAATAGTCCAAACCACCCACCCACAGATATTGTCTACTTTGGGTTGCTCCTTAGGCCAAACCCCTTATGGTTTTACTCTTCCAACCCTTGGGAAAAAGTGTCTATGGTGGAGAGGTATCTATACCCTTATAAGGCATACTTCGTTCCCCTCTCTAGCCGATATGGGATTTTATCATCCACCCCCTCTTAGGGCCCAGCATAACTGACACAACAGTTTGGGTACCAGCTCTGATACCATTTGTAATTGCCCAGACCACCTGCCCATAGATTTTTTCAGCTTTGGGTTGCCCCTTAGGCTAAACCCCTTACAGTTTTACTTTTCCCACTCCAAGGAAAACGCATTTAAGGGGTAGAAGTATCCATACCCTTATAAGGCGTACTAATTCCACTCTCCAACTAATATAGAATCTCACAATCCACCCCCTCTTAGGGCCCAACATCCTACACTGGCACAACAGGTCTGAAACCAGCTCTAATACCATTTGTAACAACCCAGACTACCCGCCTATAGATATTGTCTACTTTAGGTTACCCTTAAGGCCAAAACTGTTGGACCCCGAACTTTTATTGGAAGTTAGAACTACTAAATGAGAATTATTGAAAATTATTCATGTGTAAAGAAAAGGAGAATTCTTGACTTAGAAATGAAGTAGAAAAGATGGTTTAGGTACAAGATGGATTATATGTGAAAGGTTGGAAGTTAAAAGCTGGAAATTATAGTTGAAACAAGTTCACTGAGTATGCTTCGGTGTTTTAGCCATAACTTTTTCTCTAGTTATCCAAATGAGATGATTTTTTATTTGACGTAAACTAGAGAGATAGGGCTACTAATTTTCAGATGAAATCAAGTTTTAATTCAGACTTAAATAATATCAATATTTGGATGGAAGTCGAGCATAGAATATTGTTTCAGTATCAGAACAATTCGGAAATGTTTGGGGTATAACTTTCAGACTACTAAACGAAATTCAATGATTTTGATGTCATTAGAAAATTAAGACAATAAGGAACATTTTTCGAGAAGGAAGTGTTATCAAATTCCTTCTGTATTTTTGGAAGGATTTAGTTAAAATAGTTAGAAGTATAAGATGTTAGTTTTAATAGACATAAGGGGTAAAATGGGAAGGACAAGGTAAATGAAGGGATTTGAGAGAGAGTGGGAATTGTGTTGGGAGAAAGAAGAGGAAGAAGGAACCCATTTGATTTAGGGTTTCTAAACTAGGTTTTGGCTTTTCTAACCTAAATAGACCCTAGATAAGTTAATGATAAGCCCAATTTAGCAATTATTTCATTTTTTGTGATTTTGAAGTTTTAGGGATTTTATTGAATTGGAATTGGATGGGGAAATGGTTTGTTTTAGGAAATCAATAAGACCTTATCCAAGGGCAAGTGGAAAGGCATAATTGAGTTTGGATTCGCAAGCAAAATTAGGTGGGTAATATGTTTATAGTTGTTATATGATGGGCAAATGGGCTACTTATGTGTTTATGCTTAAATTGCATGAATTTGAATTATTGTGAAGATTTGAAAATGCATGATGAATTATGACCATGTTATACCTTGAAAAAAGTTATGACATTTTGAATTGAATGAAGAGAAGAAAGGGCATGAAGATATGAGAATATGATGAAAAAAAGAAGCATAAGAATATGAATATGTGATTGATTGAATTAAGCATAAACTTGCTTATGATTGGGCAAGAGAGAAACCCATTTCGTTAGTCACGTGAACGTTGACCTATAGCCTTCTCCCAGCTACCTGCTTGAGGCCACGAGATCCTGAGAATTCAGACTCCTTTTGTTCACAGTGTAAACTTCAGTTTCTCCGTTTCGTTCCACGAAATTCTCGAGCCATTTATTGTGCATTTCATCATTGATTTGTTAAGTATGATGCATAATTAAGTGTTATCCTTTGATAGATAATTACATGATATGCTCTATGTGATGGCATTTTGTTAATTTTGAGTTGTGAGATGAATTGTGAATTATTGAATTGCTAGACATATGTGTATACATGTTCGATTGTATGGCTCATTGCCAATGGCTATAAATGTATTAGCCATTGAGCTATGTAGCTCATCCCACTATTCCCTCCTCAAGTACAAAACGAGAAGGTTAGCGATCTTTGCAAGGCAATTGGACAACCTCCGAGATAGTTAGCTTTTACACTAAGCTAGTTCGAACACTTTTGGATAGCTTGTTAAGAATGCCAAACATTAAGCATCTACTTGCATTTGTATTAAGTTAGTGATGTGTATGTTGATATGCAATTAGAGCCTGTTCAAATATTTACTTTGTTTACTAATGAGAATGAGAATTTGAGGATTTCCATTTGTGTATGGTTATGCTATTTTATAGGTTGAGTATGATGGTTATGGAAGAGGAATGTGTACGTGCATATTCTTCTTCGTTGAGATTGCAAATGGTTGCTTGTTTTAGAATAGCATGTTAGAGATTGGAAAGGTTGCATGGGATGAATCATTTGAGGTGAGATTCAAGAGTTTAACGAGAAGTACTTAGTAGTTGAATTGATATGAAGAGATATTGCATTTTGCAAGCTTTCATAGGTGTAGAAATTGTGTTCTAAACTCAAAGGAAAAACTATATCGATCTAGGTAGATTTAGCCAAAGTTGTCTTCATGAAAGTTGTAGCTCATCTTTTTATCTTTCCAACAATATAAAGTATGAATTTTTAGATATCGGAGCTAAGAGTTATGAACGTTTGAAGTTTGTGATGTTGTATAGGATTGACATTCAAGATAGCTATATTAATTGGAATTTTGACCCTTTTGGAGGCAAAATATCTTTTCAGTGTCTTAATGAAAGTTGTAGGTCTAGAAGTCCTCTTCGAAACGGTTTTTGAATGACCTAAATCTGATATCCCTAATGAAAGTTATGCCTATTTTACCAATACAGGTCAGAAGAAGAAAAGTAGGAAGGGAGAAGTCGCGATCGCGACAATTCTGCGGACTTGCGTGAAAGTAACGATTGCCGAAAATCACGGCCGAATGCATGTAGGTCGCGATCGCGCATATTCCCCCCTCACCAAACCTGAACATGTTCCACTCTTTTAACCATTACTTTGTCATCCGGTTTCCAAACGACTTGATTCTTGAAGCAATAGTTTCCTAACACATTTCTATATCTTTTCATGAAAATTTATACCTTTTGGTATTGATTTGAAAAAGATTAATTGAATCAAAGTAAGGTTATGGGTTGAAAGAGTATGAATTGGATAATTTTACTGAACATACTTCGGTATTTTAATGATATCTTGATCTATAGAACTCCAAACGAGATGATTCTTGTTTCTAAATAAACTAGAGACATAGAGCTGCATATGTTCCAAAGAAGACCTTTTGAAATACTGTTCCAAAAATTTCAAAAATCTAGTCTGGATTGAAGGAATGAGTTTTATTTTAGTTACTGACTAGGGGCACACCACCCTTATGGGATGATGACTAACGAGGGTTCACTAAGACAACCCTACAGGGAAATAGGCTCACGTCTTATGATATTCCAGATAGTTGGACTCTTAAAATGAGGTACAACATCTTGTGATTTTAGAGCTTAGGCTTTAAAGAGTCCTAGGCTTAGAATATGTTATGCTATGAATTATTGTGATATGTGATAAATTGTTTGCATTGTAAATTGAATGATTGGATTAAGTGACATGCATGTCATGTATAGATGTAGGAATTAAGATTAAAATGAAATGTAAGCTAATCGTTAGTGTTCACATTGAAGGAGTAAAATGTCACCTAGTAAAAGAGCACGAGGAGTTTTGCAAGGATCTACTACACCTGATTCCTTACCTTTAAAGAAGGGTACTGAAGAGTATAAAATCCCAGTAATTGCAGTCACATGAGTTACATGTATGAACTTTCGTTAAGAGTTTGGACTATTAGAAACAATGAGAAGGACGGTGTTTTATTGGAGTGTAAGATAAGAAAAATTGTGAATACTTAGAAATAAGAAATATTACGTAGACTAATATGTTAGACATAGATTTAATATTTGTGGTTATGTCAGCGAATTTGGTAACAGAATTTTGTTGTGGAAATGTACTTGAATTGATATGGATGTAAGATTATTCTTATGAATTGACTGAAAGAGAAATAGAGACAGGGGTGGAAATGACAAGATTTAAGGTATACAAGCAAAGTGGAACAAAAGTTGAACTCTGGAATTCATGATTTGGTATAAGATTGGGTTAGTGAATTGAGATCAGAATCTCAAGATGGCTATGCACCTATAATTTTAAATTGATTAAGAAAGTAAGTATGGAAAATGAAACAAATGATAGTGATATATGTAGAAGTTCTTAAAGTTTGGTCGACCAATTATTATGAGTACCTATTCGATAATGTGGTTACATTGGTGAATAATGTGATTGAGTACATAGGATATCTATATTTGGATATGGTATAGGAGATAATCTATGATCCCTATAGTTAAAATTATGAGATGAATCAGAGTAACGCAATGGAAGTATGGTATAGGTGATTATGCTGAAAAGGTAACTACTATGGAGGAGTAATTTTGTATAGTCGTAAAATATTCAGAGATTGTTTGGAATCCATTACGATTGATGTAGCAGTAGCATGAGATATAAATTGGTGACCTGCCAAAATTACTTTTGTATATAAGATTTAGTGATCTTGATGGTACATATCAAAATATAAGAGTAAACGAATATGCCTCTTATTTCATTGTTTATTATAAAGGATATTTTGATCATATAAAGTGTGACAAAAATTGAAATTATTAAAATATTGAAATTGATCGTATTGAGGTGTTAAGAGTAGCTTAAATAGCATTGATGATGATAACAGTTGATTGATAGAGATTGCATGAACAGTATAGATGATAGTAGCAAGAAATCTTCTTTCGAAGAAGAATTTCATTGAATTAGGTTAAGCAGATTAGATAGTTTATAATAAGAATGATCAATAAAAGAACAAATCAGAAATGAATATGTAATGAATCAAAAGTGAATATTGGAGTCATATCTCTAGTAGAGACTCATGCATAAGAGGTAGAGTATGTTGCTGAGAATGTATGTATTTTGTTTAAGGTAAAGTATCCAACTACGTGAGGGGATTTTTGGAAATTGAGGTAACACTATTACTAATGTGAGGAGAACTTAGATCCACATGATATTTTACGCGAATATGCATAGGAGATATAAATTAGATTTTGATGAATGTGTTCCTAACATAGGAAGTGAGTTTGCAAATAAATTGAAATGTGTGGAGAAATTAGTATGACTAAAAAAACATTAAAATAAGTCAATGTGGAATAGGAGGAAATCTAAAGAATGGAGAAAATCATTTAAGAAAGGTAAGTCAATTGGGAAATTGAAAATAATGCGAGACAATGTTACCTAATTAAGGAATTAGTTATTTAAGTAATTACGAGAACTAATCATGGGCATATGGAACATTGGAAATATTTGTTCAAGTTAACAAATGCCCTGACAATACTATGGAATTGATGATTAAAGCGATCCAAGCAAAATTTGATGATATGCTAAATATATTCGAAAAGTTAAGAAGAATAGTTTGAATACTTGAGGAAAAATGTGTAAATCATATGAGTAATGAAAGTAAAGAGAATTTAAAGGAATTATATCACCGATATTAATTATGTCATCTGGATTTGGAGATTTTATAGTATACAATGATGTTTGTATAAGAGATTAGGATGAACTCCAATGTAGCATAATAAAGTGATTTTATATGCATGGAGACAATTGAAACCTTATGGGTTGATTATTTGATACATGAATTGAAACTCGCTGCAAAGGATTAACAAAGATCAATTTCACATTAAAGGATTAATAAAACCCAAATTGAGGATTCAAAAATTGTGAATCTTATTGAGGAATTAAAAATGGATCTGAATTTCGAATCGGAAAAATAAGCTTTGTGATCGAAATGAGAAGTATGTAGACCCGATAAAGATGATTGAGCAAAGAAATTTCTAAAGAAAGCACAAATGATAACTTAAGCTATATATCCTAGTAGGAATGCGCCGAAACGACATTTAGCCACTAAGAATGTAGACTTAAGTAACTGAATGTTTGAATTTACCGATAGTCTTAGCTATCGAAGATATGCTTAAAGCTTATATTTTGGAGTTAATAGGAATATGAGATAATGTACAACTTTGATTGACTTTAAGCATCACAATGATTATCATATTGATAACATTAAAATACCGTGTGGCATTATACAACAAAAAGAGTCATCCGCCTCTTTAGTTGGATGAATAGGGCCAAAGATGGTCAAAGGCTAGAATTAATTGCAGAGGTTACTGATAAGTGGAATTGATCTGTATTAGAAATCAAATGATTCAATAAAAATGAATGAATTAAATGGGTTAACACCAAAGGTATGGAATCCAGTGAAATAGACATAAGAGTTAAGTGTACTGACACTATAGAGATGTGAACTATGAAGCGAATGGTGAATTGTTTCTAAGAGTATCACGTTCCCAAGGTGTGCTTAGGTTGAGTGCAAGACGTCCTCAGGTTAGGATAAAGAAGCAACTAAGCTTGAGTTGTATTGCTCCAGATAAAGTTATTAAAAACTAGACCATTGACTTATGAGTTAGTATTACTAATAAAGATGTCTCATATTCATAACGTGTTATATGTTAATATGCTAAGAAATATCGATATGATTTGATATTGGTGTTATCAACGCAAGAAGTGGAAAATGGTGAGTAATTTGAGATATATATATATATGTATATATATATTGAGGAATTAGTTAAGAAAGTGAATGACAAAATAAGTGATTGAAAGACCGAGTGAGTCTATTGACTATGGTTATTTGGAAGAAATTATGCGAGTGAAGAAGTTACTTGGGAGACTGAGGAAAACATAAGACAGCATTACTTTCATTTGTTTGATTACTCAGGTAAGAATTTCGAGGACGAAATTCTTTAAGGGGGAGAATTGTTGAACCCCGAACTGCTCTTGGAAGTTAAAACTATTAAATGAGAATTGTTGTTGATTATTCATGTGTAAAGAAAAGGAAAATTCTTGACTTAGAAATGAAGTAGAAAAGATGGTTTGGGTACAAGATGGGTTATATATCAAAGGTTGGAAGTTAAAAGCTAGAAAATGTAGTTAAAACAAGTTCACTGAGTATGCTTCAGTGTTTTAGCCATAACTTTTTCCCTAGTTATCCAAATGAGATGATTTTTTATTTGGAGTAAACTAGAGAGATAGGGCTACAAATTTTCAGATGAAATCGAGTTTTAATTCAGTCTTGAAGAATATCAATTTTTGGGTGAAAGTCGAGCATTGTTTTAGTATAAGAAAAGTTCAGAAATGTTTGGGGTATAACTTTCAGGCTACTGAACCAAATTGAATAATTTTGATGTCATTAGAAAATTAAGACAATGATGAACATTTTTTGGGAAGGAAGTGTTATCAAATTGCTTCTGGGTTTTTGTAAGGATTTAGTTAAAAGAGTTAGAAGTATAAGATGTTAGTTTTAATAGACATAAAGGGTAAAATGGGAAGGATAAGGTAAATGAAGGGATCTGAGAGAGAGTGGGAGTTGTGTTGGGAGAAAGAAGAGGAAGAACTAACCCACTTGATTTAGGGTTTCTAAACTAGGTTTTGGCTTTTCTAACCTAGATAAACCCTGGGTAAGTTAATGCTAAGCCCAATTTAGTAATTATTTCATTTTTTGTGATTTTAAAGTTTTAGGGATTTTATTGAATTGGCATTGAATAGGAAAATTGGTTTGTTTTAGGAAATCAAGAAGACCCTATCTAAAGACATGTGGAAGGGCACAATTGAGTTTGGATTCGCAAGCGAAATTCGGTAGGCAATATGTTTATAGTTGTTGTATGATGGGCAAATACCCTACTTGTGTGTTTATGCTTAAATTTCATGAATTTGAATTATTGTGAAGATTTGAAAATGCATAACGAATTATGACCATGTTATACCTTGAAAAAGGTTATGAGATTTTGAATTGAATGAAGAGAAGAAAGAGCATGAAAATTTGAGAACATAATGAAAAAAAGAAGCATGATAATATGAATATGTGATTGATTGAATTGAGCATAAATTTGCTTGTGATTGGGCAAGAGAGAAACCCGTTTTGTTAGTCACGTGCATGTTGACCTATAGCCTTCTCCCAGCTACCCGTTTGTGGCCACGACATCCTAAAAATTTGGACTCGTTTTATTCATGATGTAAATTTCGATTTCTCCGTTACATTCCACGGAACTCCCAAGCCATTTGTTGTGCATTTCATCATTGATTTATTGAGTATGATGCATAATTGAGTGTTATACTTTGATAGATAATTATAAGATATGCTCTATGTAATGACATTTTGTTAATTTTGAGTTGTGAGATGAATTGTGAATTATTGAATTGCTAAACATATGTGTATACATGTTTGATTGTATGGCTCATTGCCAATGGCTATAAATGTATTAGCCACTGAGCTGTGTAGCTCACCCCACTATTCCCTCCCCAGGTGCAGAACAAGAAGGTTAGCGATCTTTGCAAGGCAATTGGACAAACTCAGAGATAGTTAGCTTTTACACTAAGCTAGTTCGAACACTTTTGGATACCTTATTAAGCATGCCAAACATTAAGCATCCACTTATATTTGTATTAAGTTAGTGATGTATATGTTGATATGTAAATAGAGCCTGTTCAAATATTTACTTTGTTTACTAATAGAATGAGAATTTGAGGATTTCCTTTTGTGTATGATTATGCTATTTTTTAGGTTGAGTATGATAGTTATGGAAAAGGAATGTGTTTATACATATTCTTCTTCATTAAGATGGTTGTTTGTTTTAGAATAGCATGTTAGAGATTGGAAAGGTTGCATGGGATGAATCATTTGAGGTGAGATTCAAGAGTTTAACAAAAGTACTTAGTAGTTGAATTGATATGAAGAGATATTGCATTTTGCAAGCTTTCATGGGTGTAGAAATTATGTTCTGAACTCAAAGGAAAAATTGTATCGATTTAGGTAGAATTATCCAAAGTTGTCTTCAAGAAAGTTATAGCTCATCTTTCTAGCATTTCAACGATGTAAAGTACGAAATTTTTGGATATCAGAGCTAAGAGTTATGATCGTTTGAAGTTTGTGATGTTGTATAGGATGGACATTTGGAACAGCTAACATTGATTGGAATTTTGACTCTTTTGGAGGCAAAATATCTTTTCAGGGTCTTTATGAAAGTTGTAAATGTAGAAGTCTTCTTCGAAACGGTCATTGAATAACCTAAATTCGATATCCCTAGTGAAAATTATGCCCATTTTACAAGTGCAGGTCGGAAAAAGAAAAGCAGGGGGGGAGAAGTCGCGATTGCGACAATTCTGCGGATTTGCACGAAAGCCGCGATCGTGCGCGCAAGAAATGTGCGATTGCAACCCGCAGTCCCCCCTCATCAAACCTGAACATGTTCCACTCTTTTGACCATAACTTTGTCATCCGACCTCCAAACGGCCTGATTTTTGAAGCAATAGTTTTCTAACAC
Source organism: Erythroxylum ulei (assembly GCA_027564395.1). Lineage (NCBI taxonomy): Eukaryota > Viridiplantae > Streptophyta > Magnoliopsida > Malpighiales > Erythroxylaceae > Erythroxylum > Erythroxylum ulei. Next base: position 12,008 of record JANITX010171064.1, read on the forward strand.
ATTTCTCTATCTCTCCATGAAAATTTATAGCTTTTGATATTGATTTGAAAAAGATCAGTTGAATCAAAGTAAGCATATGGGTTGGAAGAGTATGAATTGAATAATTTTACTGAACATACTTCGGTATTTTAATGATATCTTGATTTCTAGAGCTCCAAATGAGATAATTCTTATTTCTAAATAAATTAGAGACTTAGAGCTGCATATGTTTCGAAGAAGCCCTTTTGAATGTTGTTCCAAAAATTTCAAAAATCTGCTCTGGATTGAAGGAATGAGTTTTATTTTGGTTACTGACTAGGGGCATGCCACCCTTATCGTACGATGACTAATGAGGGTTCACTAAGATAACTCTACAAGGAAATATGCTCACGTCTTATGATATTCTAGATAGTTGGGCTCCGAAAACGGGGTCCAAAAAAGACCCTCACGATTTTGCTCTTCTTCCACCAGTGAAAATGTGTCTTAGGGGGAGAGGTATCTGTACTATTGGACCCCAAACTTTTAGTAAAAGATTAGAGCTATTGAATGAGAAATTTTGGTGGTTAGTCACAAGTTAAGAACAAATGAATGAAAAGTTCTTGAACCAAGAATTTATAGACAATAGTAAAGTAGAGAATGATAAAAGTAGATAGATTCAATATTTGCTACGGTGTTTTTGGTGGATAAGAAATTTTGGAATAGGAAAAATCAAGGTGAAAGTTAGAAATGAAATGAAA
>JANITX010171184.1:0-12710 GCA_027564395.1 Erythroxylum ulei
TTATATATTAAATTAAGAATCATATTCTATAAAACTAAGAATAATAAGAATAACTTAGTAATAATAATAATAATATTCATATTAATAATTATATATTAAATTAATATAAATCATAATAGATAAAATTAATAATAATAACAGTAACTTAGTAATAATAATATTCCTGAATGTTATTTAATATCACTATATTCCTGTTTATTATAACATTTGTGATTGATAATAATAAGGCAAGGAAGGATTTGGCTAATAAAATTCCAAAGCTGGCTTCACAAATGACTAAAAAACGGCGCCTGTGGCTAGGTCCCATAGGCGTCTCTTTAAGTTTAATAACGCCTGTCAAATTTTCTGACAAAACGACGCCGTTTGGACACTGGAGCGAATAAGACAGGGTTAACTTGGACAGAAGATTTAGACTTGGTTTTTACTGCTTGTCAATGTATGCATGCGTCAATCTTTGATGGTTTGGTACGGAGAAAGTTGACTTGTTCCATTATTCTTTCTCAAGACAAATAAGACATTCATTTTGACTTGGATTTGAGTTAAATTTAAGAATAAAAAGTCAGTCTTTTGGACTTAAAATTAGGTTTGAAATTAGGCTTCTTAACTTAACTCGATCCAGGTCTGATTTATTTAAAGGGTTCAATTTTTCAAAAAAGGTTAAAACTAAATTAAGATAGTATTCATTCGTATAAAAAATTTAAAATAGTTAATGAAAATATAATCAGAATTCAAACTCAACTTCGTGTAAATATTATCATTGAATTCAATTAGAAAGATATATAAGTTAATATATGTTTTAAATTAAAAATATTTAATTTATTTATAATGATCATCTAAAAATATTATTAATTCGAGAATTTAAAAAAAAATAATCGCTATCTTTGAATAATTATTTTTACAAATTTATAAACTTGGACATCAATTCAACTCCTTCAGGACATCTGAATTGTTTTTACATGTCTTAAGACTATTTAGATAAATCCCATTTACATTATTCAATCTACATCAAATATAATTTATATTACATTTTAAGTCAAATATAGCGTGAATTTCTCGAGACCAGATCTTCTGTATAACCTTATATGTGGATGGGATCGTATAGAACAGAATTGGTACAGAATTATGGGTACAGAAGATTTGACCCGAGTTTATCCAAGGTATACATTATACTCTTTTACAACTATTTTATTCGTCTGTATGCACTATGCACATCAGCAGCTAAAACTTGTATTTATCCTTTGATTCTGACGTTCAGTTTTTATCGTGATTGTTAAAAACACATCAATTAATCTTCATTTACGTGCATGCCGAATATTTATTTTTAAAAAATTGATCAAAAATATGTTAAAGAAAGAACATTTCTTGACGTCGTCTTGTATCTGTACGTTGAAAGAATCTTCTTCTGATCTATGAATACCTGCAAGTTGCAACTATAGCTTAGTTCATAAATTTTTCTACTACAGACCAAAATCTAACTTTTATAATCTTGAAATCTGATCCATTCGGTACTAATACTAATCCTACCTACCTTTGTATTATTGAAACAAAGCCGGTCTGGTTTGGCGAAGTGAAATGACATATGGAATCAATATGAGAAAACAAACAGGATAAACACTTTTTCTTTTTTTTTTTTGTTTATTTTAGTGTTTAGAAATCTTAAAAATCGATAAAATAAGAATTTTAAGATTTAAAAAGTTAAATCGGTATTAAAATGTTATAAAACTGGTTAAAGATTAAATAAAATTAAAGAATTTGAAATAATATTGATGAGGAATTTGAAATAATATTATCTTTAATTTAAAGTTTAATTGAAAAATAATCTGTTTATTTTATTTTATAAAAATTGATTAATAAATTTACCGATTAATTTATAAGTTGAACGATTTTTAACAATAAGGGTATTAAATAAATTAAACTAGAAAATTGGCCGGTTCAAAATTTTCATAGTTAAATCATGTAAACCGATTCGATTTTTTAATTATAGAATAATTGTCATAAAATGTCAAAATAACTTACCAATTTTGATCCTTTTTTTGTCTATTCTTGCAGCCTTCTTCTACTGAGCATTGAGAAAACAAAACTTATATATATATGACAAGTTTCTTGATACGTGTTGATTTGTTTATCTCATTATGATTTGTTAGCGAAAATAACATAAATAATTAAACCGGAACAACTTATTTGGAAATGTAAGGCGTCATGATAATTACTGCCCTAAGTCAGAAATTCTTCCTCTATGGTGTAGCAGGACAACGAGATTCGACTCCAGGGTTAACACCTTCTCCACCAACTTCGGTGCATTCGAAATAGCAGAGTACGAACTGTCCCCTAGAAGTAGAAGAAGCATAAACAAAATGCATAATAAAGTAGATACGTGCGACAAAATATAAAGATGTTTTTGTTAACAGGTGTCTATATGTATGTAGAAAAGGATATGTTGTATAGAGCAAAAACTAAAACAAAAACACCATTGTAGGAGGAGAGAAACAAGAGAAAATGAGTGGGTCGTATATATGGAGGGAGAGCTCCATAAGTTGATGGTAATAAAGATATATTAAAAGGGAACGTTAAAAATGATGGTGGCAATTAACCAAGTGAATGTAAGAAACTTTTGGGTAATAACGATGGTGAACGTTTGGGGAAATTAACACATAAACGTTATGAACGTTTAGGTTACCCTTTGCCATTAAACCAAGTTTTTGGAACAATAATGCCAATACTCCCCCACTTAGTCCAAACCTTGAGAAATAAACAGTAACAATTTATGAGAAAAATAGGTGAACAATCAGGTGAACTAAGTTTTGAACCTGGTGTCCAAGAGAACCGAAGACAGAACCTGCTAGAGAAATAAAAATCCTTGAAATGCCCTGGTCTCATGATCACTCTAGAGAGATAACCCAAATACTCTCATAGGAGGGTGGCTAGCTCCACAAAATCATGTAGGTGAGTCCATCAAATATGCACTGCTCACACCACCCAAACTTGAGCTATGAAACTGATTAAAGATTAAAAATCCAACCTCATCAAACGCAATAAAATCATGCTAAGAGACGCAATTCAACAACTGAATGTGTATGAGTATTATTTCATAAACAAAGTACAAGGAAATAGTCACCACATAACTTCGTTTAACCCATTGAACTTGGTTTCCCAAGATGGGTGTCCATCACGAGGTTACTATACAACTGGGATTAACCCCATCCCTTTAGCATGTTCTGAAACTAGTTCCTACTTAAAGCTTTTGTAAATTGATCCACTAAGTTTCTCTCTAGTTTGACATAGTCTAAGGAGATTACGGAGATTACACCATGCCTAATTAAAGTACAGACAATTTTATATCTCAATCTGATATGTCTTCTTTTACCATTATATGCCTCGTTATTAGCAATAGGAATGGTAGCCTGCGAATCATAATGAAGGAACAAAAAAGGAATTGTTTTTTCTCAAAGTGGGATATCTGCTAAGAGATTCCTTAGTCACTTAGCTTCCTGTTCTACTAGCTCCAAAGCCATAAACTCAACCTCCATTGTTGATCTCGCAATACATGTTTGCTTGGATGACTTCCAAGACACTGCAGCTCTTGCCAAGGTAAAAATATAACCACTAGTAGAGTGTATATCATCACTCTCTGTAACCTAGTTAGCATAAGAATACCCCTCCAATACAGTAGGATGACCACCAAAAGATAATCCATAATACATCGTACCTTTCAAATATCTCAACAAACGAATCAATGCATTCCAAAGCTCTTGACTAGGATTATAAGTATACCTACTACGTCTACTCCCATAGTATGCAATATCAAGACGAGAATAGTTCATCAAGAACATCGCACTACCAAGAATTTTAGCATATTCAACTTGGTTTACATTGTTATACCAATATTTTTTTTAAAGCAACACTAGCATTATAGGGAGTCTTGACTGGTTCAACATCATAGTAACCAATCTTCTTCAAAATGTTCTCAACATAATGAGTTTGGTTTAACCTAAAGCCATAGTCAGTCTTATCAATTTTAATTCACAAAATAAAATCTACAGGTCCAAAATCTTTCATATCAAAGGAAGACTTTATCAAACTCTTGGTAGTATTAATGACAGATAAGCTAGTGCCAAAAAATAAGCATGTCATCTGCATAAAGAGTTATGATCACACAATCATTGGCATCAGATTTCACATAAATGCAAGAATTAGAATCACAAGAGGTTAAACCATGTTTGAAAATCTCAATTTCAAATTTCTCGTGCCACTGTTTGGGAACTTTTTTAAGTCCATACAAAGACATAACCAACTTACACTCCTTTTGCTCCTGACCAGGCGCTCTAAACCCCTCAGGTTGGACCATGTAAATTTCCTCATCAAGATCACCATTCAAGAAACTTGTCTTAACATTCATTTGGTGCACATGAAGCTTAAATATTGAGGCAATAACAAACAATATCCTAATAGATGCAATTTTATTAACAGGAGAGTAAGTATAAAAAAAATCCAATCCTTCTTTTTGTTTAAAGCCTTTAATCACAAGTCTTGCCTTGAACTTCTCAATGGTTCCTTCAAGTCTCAATTTCTTTTGAAAATCTACTTACACTCTAAAGGTTTACATCCTCGAGGTAGATCAACTAAAACCCAAATTTTATTTGACATGATTGACTCTAACTCACTATTTATAGCTTCCTTATAAAAGGTAACATCCACAAATCTCATTGCTTCCTTATAAGCTTTGGGATTTTCCTCAATAATAGGTGGGTACTCTAGCTCTTTTGCTTCTCCTTAGTTTAACAATGTCCTCTTCCTCTATGTCATCATTGGTAGAAGAACTAGAGATAGATTCTCTAGGAGCTTGCACACTCACTTTCATAGGAAATATATCCTCAAAGAACACCGCATCTCTTAACTCCATAATTGGTCCATAAGTGCTAGATCCCTCTTCCTTAACTATAAATCTATAGGTGGCATTATTAGAGGCATATCCTACAAAAATTAGATAAATGGTCTTAGGCTCAAATTTCTTCCTCTTACGTTCAGGTAGAACAACCTTAGCAAGACACCCCACACTTACAAAAATGCAAGTTAGGTGGATAACCTTTCTAAATTTTATAAGGGGTTTGATCTAGTTTTTTATGAGGTACTCTATTATAACATAATAAGCTGAAAGAATAGCTTCCCCCGCATAAAATTAGGTAAATATGAGGAAATTAGCATTGCATTTATCATATCCTTAAGTGTTCGATTTTTTTTCTCGTCTATTCCATTTTGTGCAGGTGTATAAGGGGCTGAAAATTCATGAATAATACCAACTTTTCCATAACAATCAGTAAGGAAATCAGTACTATACTTACCACCCCGATCATATCTTAACCTCTTAATTTTCCTTTTCAATTAGTTTTCAACATCAGCTATGTATTTCATAAGCATTTCCTCTAGACCACTTTTATTTTCAGTAAGTAAACCTTAGTAAATCTAGAACAATTATCCATAAAAGTAATATAGTGTCTTATGCATCCTTTACTCATATAATTCTTAAAATCACCCAAATTTGTGTGCACCAAATCCAACAATTGTGACTCTCTTTCGGTCACTGACTTAAAAGGTTTCTTAGAGTGTTTAGTCTCAACATAAATTTGATATTTTTCCATTTCATTAGTGATCTTAGGCAATAAGTTTAAACTTTGCATCATTTTAATTGACCTCTCATTCATATGCCTATGTCTAGATTGTCATAGGTATAGGGACTCAACAATATAAACAAAAGAAGTAGATGCATTCATTTCAATGTCAAGTACAAATAAGTCCCCATTACAAAACCCTTTACCAACAAAGTTCTCATTTCTAGTAAGAACTAGCTTATCAGAATCAAAGGTAAGTTTAACACCATCCTTGTTAAGCAATGCACCAGAAATCAAATTTCTACGTACATCAGGAACAAATAAAACATTTTCTAACGCCAATACTTTTCTAGAAGTGAGTTTGAAAGTGACATTCCTAACTCTTTAGATAGGAATTCTGTTGGAGTTTCTTATGCGTATGAAATCACCTTCAGCAACATCATTCAACTCCTTGAATAGTTCCTTGTTGGTGCAGATGTAGCGTGTGACTCCTGTGTCGACGACCCACTTGACCAAGTTTGTAGCAAGGTTGACTTTAGATACCACAGTAGTAATGATCTCCACTTCATCATCATCACTAGTTTCGACCATATTAGCTTGAGACTTACTAAAGTTCTTTTGGTTGCCCTGTTGGTACCCTGTTTGGTTTCCTTTCCGGAACTGTCACGGTTTCTATCCTTGACCTTCTTCTCATTATTGATTCTAGTTTGGCAATAAGTAGTATGATGGCCTAGCTTGTGGCACCACCAACATTCTCCATCAATTCTTTTGCGTTTAAACTGACCCTGCTTGTTGTTGAAAGACTTGTTTTGTCCACCATTCTTCTTGAAGTTACTTGCATTTTTATGTTCTATCACATTAGCCTTAACAGTAGGGACAAGGGTGAATGATTTGGTCTTATCTTGTGTACGGTTGACATCCTCAATTTTTATATGCCCTATCAACTTCTGAAGCTTAATGTCTTTCTTCTTATACCTCAACTGGTTTTTATAATCATTCTATGAGGCAAGCATCTTCTTGATAAGGGTATTAGCTTGAAACAACTCACATATGTTCATACCCTCAGCAAGGATTTCAACAACTAGGTTTTCATACCCATGGAATTGGTCCATAATGGGCTTATCATCAACAACGGTAAATTTTAACCACCTAACAACTACATATTTCTTAGTATCGACATCATCCGTCCCATATTTCACTTCTAAAACATCTCAAATTTCCTTTGCAGTTTTGTACTTGCAGTAGATATCAAACAATAGGTTTATCAGATAGTTGAGCAACACTTCCCTAACGGTGCGGTTATCCTTTGTTGTCTTAGGGTCGGTATTGTCATTAGGAATTTCTTGAAATAATAGGTAATTAATTTCGTATTGTTAAAAGTAAAATAGAATTTTCTCAAACTATCGTTTAAAATTTCTCCCATCTAGAGGCTTTAATCTAGTTAGGTCATTATAATCTTCTAGGCTACGGTGATAGAGGCAGAACCTATGTGGGGAACAATAAGTGTAAAACCTACGTTGGTCTTATTCACAGACGGCATATTAAATTCGAAAGTAGTGATGTCTTACATGAAATAATCAAACAATACAAAGAGAACAACAACAAGAGCAACCAGTATTTCAACTAACGTAGCAGCAAGCACAAAATAATATTCCAACTTGTACCAAAATAAATACACAGTAATATCCAACAACAATAGCAATTTCAAAAACAATAGCAAGAATATAAAATATCCCGACAAAGAGCAAGCAAAACAACACAATTTCCAACAACAGTAGTAAAGCAACTTGTCTAGAAATGCAAGGTGTCGTAAAAATCACTACTCTAAGTTGAAAATTCCCCATTTACCGTGCAACAGGACAATTAGATCCGACTCCAGGGGTTAACGCCTTCTTCATTAGCTTCAATGCACTCCAAAGAGTGGAGTAGGAACTGTCCTTGCGAAGTAGAAGAAGCGCAAACAAAATACAGAACAAAGCAGACGCATGCAACAAAATATGAAGATGTTTTTTCTTAAAAGGTGTCTATATGTGTGTAGAAAAGGATATCTTGTATGGAGCAAAAATTAAATAAAAAACACGACTGTAGGAGGAGAGAAACAAGAGCAGATGAGTGGGTCATATATATAGAGGAAGAGCTCCATACGTTGAATGGTAATAAAGACATATTAAAAGGGAACGTTGATAATAATGATGGCAATTAACAACGTGAACGTAAGAAACGTTTGGATAATAATGATGGTGAATCATCATCATCATACCCCGAAAGTCCCGCACTGAAGCAGGGTCTGGGGGGGTCCGATAGTACGCAGCTTTTTCCCTACTTAGTAGAGAGGCTGTTTTCAGTGGACCCACATGCATATGTGACCAGATAATAATGAAAAGAAAAATAAATAGATAATGGAGAAAACTACTACTAATAAAAATACGCTAATAATAAAGAAACAAGAAAATAATAATACACTAATGACAAACCGTACCTGTATTTCTAGGTTGGGCTTTTGTAATCCAACATACTTACTTGAGTGAAGAATGAAGCCTAACGAAAATGTAACGGGGTAGGTTTCTTCAACCAAGACAATCCTGCGATTTAATAACGACAGATTTGATATATCATTAAAGTTAGTATGCAGTAATGGGGTGTGTTAGCAAAGAAAAGAAAGAAGGCACATCAAATTTTGGAAAAAGGATCCTGCAGTTGATGATGTCGCGTCTCTGTCAGACGAGACTAACAACTCCCAAGGTAGCATCTGAAGAAGTTCACACCCAAACTCCTTTCTTCGGGAGTAGTAGCCAGGTTCGGTGCAAGCTGGCGCTTCATCCTCCCCGTGTTCTTCTTGCCACCAATGGCACGCCTCTTGACGATGCTCTGAAGTCGATGGTGAATGTTTGGGGAAATTAACACATAAATGTTATGAATGTTCGGGTGAACCTTTGTCGTTAAACCAAGTTTTTGGAACAATAATGCCAACATAATTTACTATAATTACTAAACATCGAATCTAGGACAAAAGCCGAGGATCTTTTTTTCATGTTATGTTCTGGACAATCTATAAAGCTTTATTTTATTTTTTAAAAGAAAATTCTCTTTTTTTTTGTGAATATCATACACAAAATTATAGGGAAATAATCGGTTTAAAAGAATTATTTAGTAAAGTAAGAGATATGAGATTTTCCTATAATTTTAATAATTTGAAAAAATAAAATGGATTTAATATGAATAAGATTACCCATGAATCAATTAAATATTATTGAAACATAAACTAATTTATCTTTTAAATTTTATCTGAATTAATTAAATTCCACCTAAAATAATAATTTATAATAAATTATTGATTTCAGTAATTGATTTAAAAATTAAACCAAATCAATAGATTTAACCGAGAAAACTTTGAACTACCTAATATTTCGATTCAGTTATCAGTTTTTCAGTTCGATTTACTTTAATAAAATTTATTCTTAAAAATTGATTAATTTATTAATTAATCAAAAATTTTAAATTAATATATTTTTATAAACCAATCAATTTTTTATTAATAATTTTTTAAATTAAACTTCGAATTCTTATAAAGACAATTTCTTTTATAATATTTTAAAATTTTCAATTTTATTCAATTGTTAACCTATTTTATGACAGTATAATATCGGTTGAACTTTTTAAGTTTTAAATTTCTTTTCTTATCGGTTTATTTCTTATCTGATTTTTAAAACATTTATTTCAGTTTAATTTAATTAATTTTAATTGAGTTTAAAATCTTGATTCAATGTATTGGTAGCATTTGAGTATTCCACATGTATTATTTATGTTATATATGTTTTGTCATTATTTTTTAACAAAAATATAAAAAATATTTCTGAAAAATTTAAAACTATAAATTTTTAATGATCTAAAAAATTAGAAGATTTTTTAAAATTGATTAAAAATCATGATGTAGATCTAAATTCTGCAGGCAGAATGCTGACTTATAGTACTGACAAAAATGTAGTTAGACGTAAATTATACTCAGGGAACAACTAGTCGTGGGTTTTTGTCCTCTTTACGAATTGACGTATCTTCATGTATATGTATACGGAAGCCCATGTTGTTTATATTATCCGCATATTTGTATGTTTATTGGGTTGATTAGTGAGAAATGTCATTGAACCTACTCCATCCATATAATAAAACCAGGATGAAGGTTTAATAACGGAGAAAGCATCCAATTGAGTTAATAACTGCAGGTGCAACATTGGTATGAAATCAATGTTTTAAAAATATAACCGAAAATTAAATTGATAAAATAAAAAATAAGGTTTAAAAGATTTAATCGGTATTAAACTATCGTAAAATAAAAAAATTTGGAATATTATTAAAATACATTGTTCTTACTTATTGAAAAATTTAAGTTTAATTGAGAAAAGATATTGTTAAACAAAAATTATTTACTTTATTTTAGTATATAAAAATCGATATTAACTAATTAATTAATAAACTAATATGTTTTTAAAAACAAGAAATACTAAAATATATTAAATTAGAATGTTGAAAACTAAACTAAAATGTGTTAACCTAATCGATATGATTCAATTTTTAATCATTGATGAAAACCATATACATATAAATATATATATTTATAAATATTTTAAGTTAAACTTAAATTAATATTTAAATATAATTATTTTTAATTTTAATTGACACTTGATTAGATTTAAATTTATTTCGTTAAATTTTGTAATTTTATTGTCTTTAAATTATGGATGATAATGGACTAACCTATGGGCTAGATTTAGGTATTCTCAATGGGCCGATCTATGAGTCAGGTTCATACTGACCCAAAGTTCAACTTTTTTTAATAAAAAACATTATTTTGTTTAAAAGAGTTAGATTTCGGACAAACCTGAGCTTGGACAATTTAAGTTCGGACTCAATTAAAAAAGGTCGTTATTTTGCATTTTTAATTTTAAAAAAATTGGCATAATATCTATAAACAATTTATAACAAAATAATAAAATATGTACATCAACAACTATGCATATTAGGTTTGATATTGTTTTCAAAAATCTTAAAAATGAGTAGAAATATAGTTGTTACATAAAAGATGGGCATAAAAACCATAGAAAATTAAACTAAAACTCTCAAATTATAAATTTAAGGATTATTTATTATAACCATTTTATTATATTTCTCATATTTTTCCTTCTATATCTAGCTTTCTTTCAACTTTCTATTATAAGAATACATTTAATTATTGCATTTTAAATTTTAAAAAATAAAATTTACAAGCATATTTTCCCTTAATTCAGCTAAATTAATTATTTATAAGCATATTTCCTCTTAAATTTCATCAAAATTAATTACTTATAACATATTTTTCCGTAATATTTATTAAAAATTTAAATCAAAAATAGAACATTATCTCTTCAATTGGTCCACCTTATATAATCTGGGCCTAGCCTTAAAGGCACAATATCCTTCTTTTTTTAGTCAAGGTAAAAAAAACCAAAAAAGAAGAAAGGAAAGCAAGTTCTTAATAATCTTCGAGACACCAGAATATGGCAGAACGCATCAACATTAAACGCATCAAATCTGTGACTCGGTAGGTTCAGGGTTGTTACAATCTCCTCTCGTTCTGAAGTTTCTTTCTCTGGGTAAGCATGTTTCGATCCTAAGCTCTCCCAGCTTCAAATACACCGCTGTAGCTAATAAATATGTACGGCACAATTGGAATTAGTCTGTACTTTCATGTTTGAAGTTTGATGTTTATTGTTGGACCCTGAAATGGTTTGGTAGGTTAGAACTGTTTATGGATTTTGTTGGGTGTTGAGCTTGTAACGTAGAGTTCCTTTCAAATGTTTGCAATGTAATCTTTATGTTGAGAATCAGTGTCTTGAATGATGCTCTCAAGAGCACGTACATTGCAGAGAAACGTGGGAAGCGTTTTGAAGTTGATTTAACTCCTTGGTGATGTTACCTGGATCGACACTTAAAAGCGTTTTGAAGTTAATTTAAAGTTTTAGGGAAGTAAAAACACCACTTATACAACAGGAGGAGTCAGGACTCCTTGAATTGTAGTAATAAATTATTAAAATGCTCTCAATAAGTAATAAAGAAATTGAGTTTTGTTAATTATTATTGTCGTATTTGGATGCGTGGAGGCATGTACTTGATAAGTACTCGTAGTGTCATGACCGGATTAAATAAAAATATTTAAATAATAGCATTAACCCTTAGGTAAAATTCTTAAAAATATTAATCAAATTTAATTAACTCAAAAGATATTAATAACTTCGAATTTAATAGAGTTTAAAGAAATAGGCTTAGAAATTTTTTATTATTTATGTATATTTTAGGGTGTATGTACTTGATACTAAAATTTTTGTAAGGGACTGCATGCCTTGTCGGCCATCAGAGCTTCAGTAATGAGCTTAGGCCTTTTCTTCTTTGCTTTTTCACCAAATCCTTAACAACAGTTGTCATCTATTCGTCTCGTCGAACTTTTTTTTTCGATTATTTATTTTTAGTGGTTTTCTCTATCTCTCTAATTGATACTCTATCCGTGATATTTCCTGTTTTATACTAGTTTTCTGGAAGAGCACTGGTATTGTATTGTTCTGATTTGCGGATGATCAGCTTTCCATTATCCAGATCTAATTCTTGGATTTTTCCTTGTTTCTCTCGAAGGATACGCCCTGTCGCTGCCTCTCCATTGTCGTCTCTCTCGTGTGACGCCTCTGAGTTACTCGGTGTCCCCATATCTTCAATGGTTCTGACCAGTTGCTCGCTGTTTTTTGGTGTGGTCATCCATTCTGTTGCAAGCCAGCCATCGTTTTTAACAACTTTGAAGGATTCACTCTACCAGACACCATCTTTTGAAATATTCTTTGTGGTTTGGCATCCGTACCACTTAATTTATTTTGGTTATTTCAGATTTATTTGACTTTATTAGTACGTTGCTCTTTGGTTGTTTGGATTCAGTTTTCATGAACCATTAAAAGTTAGCGTTATGCAGAAACTCTATTGCTATTTATTTATACAAATTAGTCTCTGCCATTGACCATTAGTCAGTTGTAAAGTAAAGTGAGAGTCTTGCTCATTATATTACAGCTTCCTGAGCGAAATTGAAGC
>JANITX010171190.1:0-12709 GCA_027564395.1 Erythroxylum ulei
TGTGGCCGGTACTAGTGAGGTCAGGTCCGTTCCGTTCCCCGGCCGGAACGGAACGGATCTCATAACAGTGTTTAACGTCAACGTGGTTTTTGTTCTTCGTCTCTTTCCCAGCGCCGACACTGTAGTTGACAAGACAAATAAACTTTGCAAAACTCAAACCCTACTGCGCCGACACTATTACATTGACAAGATGAATTAAGTTTTGCAAGCTCCTTGAAAACTCTCTTGCCCTTGTCTGCTTCCTCGTCTCCTACACGCCGACCCTGTAGCAATACGATTTGACAATTAAGTTTTGCCAACTTAAAAACCCTCCTCTTTGCTCCTCACGCAGCACATACTCAAAACGCACAGCATGTGCATTTGTACTGTTTTGCAGCTTTGTACGCACGTAGCGTATTATGCAGCTGCTTAAACGCAACGAATAGCGCATGCGTTTAACGCATATGCTGCTACGTTTCATGCAGCATGGCTATTTTTTTTTAACAATCGCCTTTAACTTGATAAATAATTATGCTCCAATTTGCTTTAAAAATTGTCTTTTTGGCCTAAAAAACATATCAATAAATCCAACCTAGCAATCAACACAAATTGAGCACAATTTGAACAATTTATCTTAAAATTTATATAGGAACTTATAAGAAAATTCAATCCTATCATGGACCAAATGATTGAGAGGGTTGTTGGCCATGCATTTTACTGTTTTCTTGATGGATACTCATGGTACAATTAAGTGGTTATATATCTAAAGGATCAGGAGAAGACTACTTTCACTTGCACTTGTGGGACTTTTGCTTATTGGAGGATACCGTTCGATTTATGTAAAGCGCCTGCTACATTCCAAAGGTGCATGATGGCCATATTCGTGGACATGAATGAGAACTTTATGGAGGTATTTATGGATGATTTCTCTGTCTTTGGAAATTCTTTTGATCATTTCTTGTTGAATTTAGACAGAGTGCTTCAAAGATGTGAGGAGTCTCATCTAGTCTTGAACTAGGAAAATAGTCACTTTATGGTCTAAGAGGGAATTGTATTGGGCCATAAGATCCCGTGCAAGGGGATTGAAGTGGATCAAGCTAAGATCGAAGTAATTAAAAAGATACCACCTCCCACTAACATTAAGGGCATCCAAGCCTTCCTTGATCATGCAAAGTTCTACAGACGATTCATTAAGGATTTTTCTCTTATCGCTAGACCCTTAACTAATTTATTAGTTAAAGATGTGCCTTTTGTTTTTGATGATGCTTGTTTGGACGCTTTTAACAGGTTGAAGAAGGCACTTATATTAGCATCCATTCTGAAGTCGCCGAATTGGTCTCTTCCTTTCGAGATTATGTGTGATGCAAGTGATCAAACCATTGGTTGTGTGCTTAGTCAACGAAAGAAAAAGAGGCTTCATGCCATCTATTATGCAAGCAAGACCTTGACGAGAGCACAACTGAATTACATAACTACGGACAAGGAGTTGCTTACTGTGGTATTTACATGTGATTAATTTTGTTCTTATCTTTTAGGCTCACATGTCATTGTTTTTACAGATCATATAGCATTGCGATATCTTTTTATGAAGAAGGATGCCCAAGCTAGGCTTATTCGTTGGGTACTTCTACTCTAAGAATTCAACATCGAGATTAAATACAAGAAGGGAGTAGAAAATGTTGTAGTTGACCACCTCTCGAGACTTGAAAGAGGGCACCATAAAGAAGAAGAGGAAATTGAGGAGAGCTTTCCATATAAGGCTTTAATGATGGAAGATAATCCTTTTTGTCTTTGATTTGTAGATATTGCAAACTACATATCAGGTAGTATTCTTCCTTTCGATCTTTCTTATCAACAAAGAAAGCAGCTTGTATTTCAATGTTCTCATTATATTTGGGATGAACCTGTACTGTATAAGCTATGTGTTGATAGTGTAATTCACAGGTGCATCTCCAAAGATGAAATGCCTGAGATTCTAATGCAAGGTCATAGTTCACCTTATGCAGGGCATTATGAAGCTAACAAGACTGCAGCTCAGATCTTGGAGTGTGGATTTTATTGATCGACCTTGTTCAAGGATGCTCGAGACTTTGTGCTAAAGTGTGATAGTTGTCAAAGAGTAGGCAAAATATCGAAGAAGGATGAGATGCCACTTTCAAACATCATCAAGGTGGAGATATTTGATGTGTGGGGTTTGGACTTCATAGGACCATTCCTATCCTCTTCAGGTAACACTTACATATTAGTTAGAGTTGACTATGTTTCTAGGTGGGTTGAGGCTGTAGCTACTACAACTAATGACAACAAGGTGGTTCAAAAGTTTATCAAGAAGATCTTTACGAGATTCGGGGTACCCATAGAGATTATAAGTGATGGAGGGAACCATTTTTGCAACAAATCGTTTGAGGCTCTTCTGAAAAGATACAATATTCGTCATAGAGTAGTGACTCTTTACCACCCCCAAACCAGTGGTCAAGTGGAGGTGGTGAACATAGAGCTAAAGAATATTTTGGAGAAGTTAGTGAGCACCTAAAGATAGGATTGGGCATTGAAGCCAGGTTACACTCTATGGGCTTACAGGATAGTTTTCAAGACACCCATAGGAATTACTCCATATAGACTTATGTATGGCAAGGCGTGCCATTTGCTTTTGGAGTTGGAGCATCGGGCCTATTAGGCTGTTAGGAAGTTGAACATAGATTGGAAGCTTGTAGGTGAGAAAAGATTGTTACAACTTGATGAATTAGAAGAACTGAGGTTTGACGCTTATGAAAATGCCAAGTTTTACAAGGAAAGGACAAAGAGGTGGCATGATGCTCACATTAAAAAGAAGGAGTTCAAGAGTGGGAGGTGCTTTTGTTTAATTCAAGACTTCGATTATTTCCTAGAAAGCTCAAGTCAAGATGGAGTGACCCTTCAAAGTTATTCAGGCGTTTCCTTATGGAGCTTTGGAGTTAGAAAATGACAAGGGTGAAGCATTCAAGGTCAATAGGCATATATGCATACTATGGAGGGCCATGCTCACAAGAAAGGGAAGTCATCTCTTTCCTTTCTTCCACTGCTTCATGAAAGCTTGTGAAATGGTCAAGCTAATGACCTTAACTTAGCATATTTACCTTTCTTTTGCTTGTTTTTTGTGTACTTGTGTTTTTGATTTGTTTGGTTTTGATTATGATTGGATTGAATTTTGTTTGAGTTTAAGCTTATGTTCTTTTCAAATTTCTTGTTGGATAGTTGACTTTGATGTGTTGGTAGGTTGATTAAATGTTAGGAATGCATGTTAAGCTTAGAAGAAGAATAAGAAAGTGGAAAAAATGGATAATCCATGATCGTGGGAATTGGGTTGATTCCCACGAACGTAGGAATGCTTTCCAAAAACTTTCTGGAGCCTTAACCCATGATTGTGGAAATAGACCCATTTTTCACGAGCATAGGAAGGCTTTCTAGAAACTTTCTGGAGCCTTAACCCCCGATCGTGGAAATCATAGTGATTCCTACGATTGTGGCATCCTTTGAGAGAAACTTTTTAAAAACCCTCTTTTCTTCTTCTTTCTTCACTTTCCCTGAGGGAATGATTTCCACGATTGTGGGATCCTTCAAGAGAAACTTTTTAAAAACCCTCTTTTCTTCTTCTTTCTTCACTTTCCCTCTCTATAGCTGACTCTCTCACAAACCTTAGCTTTGAAAATCTTTCATATTTCTCCCAAACTTTGGTATTTTCTTTATCTTTTCCATCATTAATCACTTCTTTTACATTTATTTCACACTACACCATCAAGAATACAACGATTTGGTGAGTTCTTATTTCCTTCTCTCTCTAAAACGTACTCACTCTCTCTTTTGCCTATTTTTGTAGATTTTTCTTATTCCATGGTTACAAAGAAGCTTGTCGCTTAGAAACCCATTGACCAATTGCGTCAACAAGTCTTCGGTGAAGGTAAAATCGATATAGTGGCAAAATTTTGTGCCCTATTCCTAATTTTTTAAAAAGACAAAGGTATGCAATTTCGGGACTTTAGAGATAGAGAATTACTTCCTTTAAGATACTTTGATTTTGAATTGTTAGAAACTTTAGGTTTGACGCGTAATATTGAACGATTAGCTGCGAATATTGGTTGGGGTCAGTTAATTCGTTGTGATGTACCGATATACCCTATGATGACTGTTGAATTTTTTACCACTGTGCATTATAATCCTGAAATGGATACAATTTGGTTTAGAATAGGTGTCATGTTTATAAGCTTGATTATACAGTCATTCATGCACTTTTTGACTTACCAAGCACTAAAATTTTAGATGATCATGATGACTTCTATGTGGATGACTATTGGAAAAGCCTTACGGGTGAAAACACGTTTGATTCTAGGAATGCACCAAACACTTTAATTCGTAGCATTGAGCACTTATTGCTTCACAAATTTATGTGTTTAATTGTCTTTAATAAAAATTAAAATAATAAGTGTTCTGCTAAAAAACTTTTCTTTCTTTAGTGCTTGGATCGCAAAGTTAAAATAAATTCCCTGTATCGTATTTTTAGGTCTATTATGAGCTATGTTTATAAGAAAGCTCATATTTTGGTATGGCTTAGATTGTCACTGCTTTGGCTTTGTTTTATCATCTTGATGTGGATACTGTGCGTACTACTAACTATGATGTTTTTTATGTATGATATTTAAGACGCATTGAAATTTTGGAGCACCATTCTATAAAGCTTCAAAATCCTCAAACGCATACTACGGTTAAGAACAAGAAGGGAAAGAACACATCCACGCCTCAACCATCCACCTCTTATGTGCCACCAGAGCCCCGAGAAGAAGTAGTTGAAGAGGAACCAATAGTAGCAGCAAATGTTGATCAGTTTCAGCAAATTCTTGCTAGATGGCCGCAAATCAACAACAAATGACGTTGCAAATCAATGAACTCAGAAACCAAATGCGACAAGTACACAAGGAGCAGTGGTATATGAAGAAGAAGTTTCTCAAGTTCATCCAGACAAAGAACATTGAAGTCTGCTCTAATACGACTTCACCACCTCAATCCCCACAAGCTTTCTTACCCTTCACTTTTTATATTGTGTTTATTTACTTTGTTAGTTGTGTTATTTGTTTGCTTGGTTGATGTGTTGCCTTATTATATTGAGGACAATGTGATGTCTAAGTGTAGGGAGGTGACATTTGCCTTATCAATTGCATCGTTTAAATATGTTGTATTTACTGTTTAGGATGTATGTTTTAAGCATATTAGGTTGTTGTTTGATGTTGTGTTGTGTTAAGAAATAGAATCACACTTAAATCATTTTTTATGTGTTTTTCCATGAGATTCTATCGTGCTAGTTGGAATAAGATTGAATGCATGCTTGAACTTGGATTAGGTTACTTGAGTAAAAAGTGAACCATGTTGAATGATTAAAGTAGTTGGTTGCATAAGCTTACTCAAAATGTGACACTTGAGCAATGAGGTAGTGTAGAGATGCATACTGAATTTTCATTTGAGCCAATGTGAGGATTGAGCTTATATGACTCCATCTATAGTCATCTTATTTCTTTGAGTGTGTGATGCCTCTTTAGGTTACTACCTTTAGAACTTACTTTGAATCGGTTTGAGTCTACTAGATGCATGCTTAATAGAAATGATTAAGACCTTTTTTGTGATAACCCTTGGCTTAAATGACCTGCCATTGTTATTATCCCTTGTTAGCCCTGTTGAGCCTTAACCCTTTTGTTTCTTGAAAACACCTCATATTTCAAAACACGAAACCTGATTAGCCTACCCATTCATAAGCTTAGTAAAGTATTAAGTGATGCGTTAGTTTGGAATTTTTGGCACAAATTTTTTCTTTTCGAGATGAGTTGAGTTATACTTCTACTCTTTGATAACATTGTATCTAGTTGCTATTTTGTTTAATTTTTCTTCAATTATATAAAAATACAAAAGAAGAGAAAAAGAAGAAAAAAGAAAAAGGAAAAAAGAAGAAGAACATTTTGGTAGCATTAATAAGTGCAGAGTACTAGTATATTTACATTTGTATATCTCAAAATAAGTTTTGTATCCCTTTATTCACTTATTACTTTATGCATACTTATGTTAAACACTTTACCTCTTTTGACCCACCTTAACCCTTACCACATTACAACCCGAAACAAGCCCTTTTGATCTATTTATGCATGTAATCATTGTAAAGGAGAATTAGTGTATTAGCAAGCCTATGGTAGTGTAGTTTCCTATAGGAAGCTTGAGTGAAACACTAACCATCAAAAAATTGAGAGAAATGAGAGAAACCATGAGGAAGATTCATTATTTCTTTATACTTATCTTTGAGTGATGGTACCAGAAATTGAGTTTGCTTATGTACATTAATAAAAAAGTATTCATGATATGTGTAATAGCTTGATACTTGAGTTGGCAAAACTTTAAGGGATTGCATGCTTTGATCTTTATGAAAATGAAGTGATAGAATTTATTGGTTGTGTTTGATTTTGCTTGAGGACAAACAAGGATTTAAGTATGGGGAAGTTGATACTTGTGCATTAGTATGTGTTTTTCTAAATATTTGGCATGTGTTTCTTGCATAATAAGTTAGTATTATTGTGTTTTAGGACTTGTTTTGTGTGTTTTTTCTTGGTTTGATCTTCATGGTTGTTCTTTTGTGTTTGATATTGTTTTAGAGTAGGAATTAATCATTTTGGTGTAGGAATGGAAGGTGGACACCTTTTTGATTGAGCTAGGGACCAAGAGAAGAGAACAGAAGTGGAGCTGCTGAAGAACAAGAATCTGCGAACATGGGAAAGGCCATGTTTCCCACGATCGTGGGAAATCTATGGAGAAAGTTTCTGTTAAATTAACCCACGATCATGGGACGCACAAGCATAATTCCCACGATTGTGGGAACTGGAAGTCGAAGAGACACCCGGGTTTCAAGTATTTTTTAGGTTTTTATGACTTTATAAGACATAGAATCCCGAGAGCTCCCAGAGGGTCTTGGAACTTGCTTCCTGGAGCTAAAAGACAGATTAATAGCCTAGAGATAAGGGAGACTCAAGGTTTCAATCCCGATTAGGCAAAGAGCATCCCATCATCCAGATTTTCCAGATTGGGTAAAGAAGAGGAGGAGCGCCCCGTCCAGTCTTATTTCAATTTCTTTCTCTTCTAGCATGTTTATTATGGATTATTTGATTGATAGGGATGTTAAGAATATTATGATTGGCTAAAATAATTTTTAGGGTTTGTTGTTGAACTATTTGTGAACTTTTGGTTATTGATTTAATGATATACATGTTTGTGTTATTTATTGTGCTTAAACCTTGCAATAAATCGAGAGAGTGAGCTTGGTAATCTGTTTTAATTGTACAACAAGAGTTGACGTTTAATAGACCTATAAATAACAACTTATTAATTTATTAGGAAGAGATTTCAATAGATCAATGCACTGCTTATAGGATAGTTTCATATCAGTTGGATCGAAAACAAATCCATGCAAGATTTTTCTAAAACGGTATATTTCAAAACTTTTTCCAAAATCAAAACGTAGCAGAAGTATAATAACCAACTCAACATGCCAAACCATACATGATACGATATAAGGAAAATAATTAACATAAGAATAAGATGGAAATTATACCGACTCCTTACTACAACTTTGACTCCTCGCTTTTATATCCTCTCCTCGTCAATGTATCCTCTCCTTGTTATTGTATCCTTGACCAATCAAATCTACCACTTGTTCTCCTTAGACAACTTGGTTAACAAGATCCTTTGGTGGGAAAGGAGAAGAAATATTTGTGAAGATTTTCCTTAGTTGAAAGAAGCCAAAAAAAAGACTCTTCTCATTCAATTTTCGGTTAGCACGTGCAAGAGGGGAGACAGTGAGTCAAAAATGCAACAACCCTTCTTCTCATTCTCTCAATTTCAGTTATAGGTGAAAGAAAGAAGTGAACTGCATCCAATGCATCACTTTATTCTTTAATCAAACATAAAGAATCCAATAAATGAGACCCTCTCATTTGTTTAAGATGGCTATACGAAAAGACCAATAACCTAAATGAGACCCTCTCATTTTCAGTTATGAGATGAAAGAAGGGAGAGAGTACATCAAATGCACCTCCTTTTTCTTTAATCAAATGAATGCTAAAAGGTTACATTACTTGGCATCATTAAATGAAAACCATTAAACCATTTAATGATAAGATCATTACTCCATTTAATGATGATAAAACATGATAAAAACTATCTTAAATTTATCAATTCAATGCTAAATGTGCAGCTGCACATTTAGCTATAAAAAATTGAAATATGCCCTCCTCTTTTCTTTAATAACTTTGTTTAAATTTAATGAATCTAATTAATTAAATCAAACCAAATTCAAAGCCAATATTAAATGTTCATTTAGGCTTCTAATTAACAATTAATTAAAGTAAGCCCAACATTCAATCATAGACTTTAAAACCTCTATTTATATTTCTTTCTTTGCTTGATAACCTTCCTAGCGGCCAAATGGGGAATCTAATTGGACTTATATAATTCAAGCTCCAATAAGCATGGAATTAATTTAATATCATTAGAATTAATTCTAGCTTCTTAACTAAATGTCATTCCACTAAAGACAATTAGTTGCACTCTTAAATTACTAAATATTATGAGAACACATATTTCAAATAAGATGTTCAATTGCAAACTCTATGACGAACCATATTATAGCCATCCATACA
This sequence comes from Erythroxylum ulei, assembly GCA_027564395.1. NCBI lineage: Eukaryota > Viridiplantae > Streptophyta > Magnoliopsida > Malpighiales > Erythroxylaceae > Erythroxylum > Erythroxylum ulei. The sequence goes on from JANITX010171190.1 coordinate 8,685, forward strand.
ATAAAGGATAAAATTACCCTTTTGCCCTTATGTTGATTTTTCCTTCTAAATCTCCCGTTTTACTCTATATGGTGATTAACACACAAGATATCATCTTGGTATTAAGACTTGATAGGTAACTAGTCCATCAAAGCACTAGCGCTAGTTTAATCACCAATCTTAGTAAAACATCTAGAAGTGATGATATCACTATAAACGCTTTATTTGAGTGAATGTTCTTTAATACATGTTTCAATTAATAATTCCAACATGCAGACACTAGATTGATACTCTGTAAAAAATCCATTCCGATCTTATCAAGAATCATAATGAAACATGTATGAGTTCACCACTCATAAAGATTGTGGTTCGTAATAAAAGAATACTAAGGTGTATGTTGTAAGATTAAAGTAACGGCCTACTTTATTCTTTAAAAACATACTTGATTCCAGATTCATTTAATAGATTCATTATCGATAGTCAACTACTATCATGATATGAAACTCATCATTCCCTTGAAGTAAACTCGTTTACTTACATGGAGATATATCGCAACACTACAGTCTAAACCATAATCAAGTGACCAACTTGACTATTCAATTGTGAATCAACTAATTTAGATTCTAATAATATACATGTTTACCATATATCTCTATGTAGATGTATATTAGTTACAAAAGAATCTTGGTACCTTATGATTAGATATATAATACTCATACAAATAAAACCAAACTCTTTTGTTTTATTAATAATAAATATTTTCATTACAAAAGTAACTGGAAAAAAATTAAGTTATATGTAAATACACGTGCTTTCTAGGGCACTATATTTACATAACTCGAACAATATCTAATTGAATGCTCAGGAAAGGCTTTGCACATCGAGAGATACCAAAATCAATTCTAATTTATTTAATTAGTGACATTTAGCTACACCTTGACAGAGGGTAGCTAGAATTATAGGAAATCTTGGGCCAAGCATAAATTGAATCAATTAATCAGAGTGGAGCAAATAGGGATAATGAAAAGTCCTAATGCTTAATCTTGATTTTGCTCCAAGTTTTAGTTTACGATTTTTGTTTAGGTTGCGTTGCTCCCTGTTGCTTTTAGTTTGTCTTTATTTTACTTATTTCTTTTAATTTGATTGAAACAATTTCCTAAATAAAGATCAAATTGAATTAAGTGGTGCTTAATCACAATCCTCATAGGATCCATATTTGCTTTCAACTACAAGTATGACTCGTATACTTACAGTTTTAAGCGTAAGACTAGTAGTGTGTTTTGCATTCAAAAATCATGTTCTCAATTGGCTACTAGCACTATTCATAACTCGAAGGCCAGCGGAATAGTTATTTATTTAAAATTAACCAACACATTTTTTATATTGCCTACCTGATTGCTTAAGCTGCTCATTTTCATGAAAAAATACTAACAGAGGTATTGTAGTCGAAAGACCTAAAATTATGAATGAATGTAACAACTTAGAGGGTGACAAACTCACACTAAATCCTAATTAACTTGCATATTTAGCCAAAGAACCTAATTCAGTAATTTTGCAAGCTAATGACTTTTCACAAACTAATAAACTATATTCCAAATTAAATCAATTTAAATCCATCTAAGCCATAGACACATTCACATAATTCACAAAATGCAACCTAACAAACTATCATACAATATGCGAAATTCACATTCAAAGCAAAACACACAACCCTCCTCAAACTTGAACAACATAGTGTCCTCAATATAAGGAGGCAAAAAATCACGTATGGAAAGAAGAAACATTAATTAAAATAAAACAAAAAGTAAAATAAATACTGAATTTAAAATAAAAGGGTTAGAATAAAGCCTCACGGTGATGAAGGTAGGGATGGTGTTGGAGGTAGTAGTTGGGCGCCTTGATCCTCAAAGTAAAGATAGATACGACGTATATCTCGACTTTAAAGTCGTTGTGTTTGGGCCATCTCCTTCATTCTTCTAGAGTTCTCCACAAATGTATCTGTAATTACCTTAGTGTTTGTGGAGATTATATCAAGCATTTTCATCCAGCCTGGTTCTTCTGTTTCTTCTTCCTCCTCGGACTCCTCGCCAGTCGAATCCTCTTTTTGTTGTTGCTGAGCACTTAAACTCGCTTGACTAGTCCTGATCTTGACCTATGTCTTGGCACTAATATCCCAAAATTTCATACTATGGGACTTTAGGATTTCAGCTCGCCACAAATGATAATGGTTCATGAATTTAGGATGATAGACTGTAAGTCCGTTTCACCCAACTCCATAGTAGTTAGCTATGGCCGAAACCAAGTAACCTATTCCTAAGTTATTGCTCCTCTTATGTCGAGTAGCAATAATTGCATTAAAGATGTGGATGGTTGTACAAACTGGGATGTTGTAGTCCATGCACCACAATATGAAAAGTTCCTTCGTCGAACACTTGTTGGTTTCTATTTTGTCAAAAATAGTTTGACACATGAATTTGTTCAGTAACAAGTATTCGTGCCGCCTGATGATGTTTTCGTGTGCATTCTTAGCATTGAAATGCTTTGACCTAGTTATTTCATTCCAGTAGGGGTTGACATGGAAATCATCGTGCTGATCCACTACGGATGATTCGGGAAAACCACAAATTTCATACAAAGTCTCATAATTAACTTCATAAGGTTGTCCCCGCAACCTAAACCACAATTCCCTAGGTTTATTGGATTCAATCTGAAGGGATGTAAAAAATTCTACGATAAGTTCTTGATAAACTGGGTATTAAAATTAAATAAACTATCCTATTAAAATCTCTTTGCTAAATTTTTTACGTTGTCTCTCAATTGTAGTCTATCTAAAGTCTCAAAATGAAAATACTTTGGAATCATAATTTGATTATTGCAAAGAGAATGAAAACAGGTACCTTCCTCATTTGAGACAATCTAGAAAGGTTCTTCGTAATTAGTTGCTCTATTCCTTAGCCCTCATCCCGAGACTTGGTTTTTTCCCAATGATTGATCGCGCTTGCTGACTGCTTAATGCACGACATGCTGACTTTCAAGTAGGTAGAACTCGGAAGATACTGGAGGTTTGAAATTTGGTTAGAGAGAAGTGAGAGTGTTTGGAGGTTCTAAACTTAGAGAGATAAAGTTAAAATAAAAGTGAGAGAAAAAATGAACAAAGAAATTAATATATAGGTGAATGGAGGGTAAATAGGCAAAAAATGAAACTGAAATCATGTGTCCTGTTTTACCTTGATCGTGGCCTGCAATTTTTCAACCAATATCTATTCGTGACTTGTAAATTTTCCACCAATATCTATTTTTATTATTTATTTATTTACTTATTTATTTTTTACACTTTCCCAAGATCACTTATTAACTCTTTATAGCTTTTTCACCTCTCTTTTGCTTACTTCCTCAATCATCTAATTCATATCCAAATCCTATGCCTTCCCGGTTTGATTTAGAAATGAAATAACCTAACTACAAAATTCAAACTATATAAAAAATTAGAGGAAATAACATGAAATTAACAATCTATGGGTTACCTCCTATACAATGTAGCACCCCACTCCCGCAATGACCCGAACCCAACATCGAGGATGATATCCAAGTCCGTGCCCCGCGAGGGTGGTGTACTAAATCATTCAATCATTCAAAAATTGGTATCTTTTTTTTTAACAATAGTAACACATTTTGCGAAAATCGATACTAAAATTGGGCCTTTATTCATTCATAAACATTTTCACTTAACAAAATTTTCAATAGGCATTTGGCCCATTTCATAATTACAATACACTTAAGTCATTTCAAAATACAAATTTATAATAAAGTTGCGGAATTTACGATTTAATGCAAAATAGCAAAACACAAATGCAGATGGACGCGAACTGATCCCGACCTCTATCCTTCATTTGTATATTGTAAGTATACTCCTGTTGGTCTAACGGGGCATTCTTCTGACGTAACACCCCACTCCCGCGTGACCCGAATCCGACATCGTTGGTGATATCCGAGTCCGTGCCCCGCGAGGGTGGCGTGCTACATCAGTCAGTCAGACGGAACTCAGT
>JANITX010171196.1:0-12708 GCA_027564395.1 Erythroxylum ulei
TATTCCAAGGATTTTATCTTTAGTATTAAAACATAAAATATTAATTAAATTAATACATAAAGATAAATAAAGCCTTTGCATTAATTCAAAATAATGTCATACATTAATTTACATCTAATTGATTGGCTGCAAGGGTATAAACTAACAATCTCCCACTTACACTAAAGCCAATCCACTATAAATCTAATACCATATCCATCCACATGTCGATCATGTCTCTTTTGAGACAATGGCTTAGTAAGAGGATCTGCTAAGTTCTCTTCAATAGAAACTCGCTCCAATGCTATGTCTTTTCCTTCCACTATTTCCCTGATTTCCTTCCACTATTTCCTAAGTACATGTTCGGGCCGTTGATGAGACTTGGGTTCCTTTGCTTACACAATAATACAGTTATTGTCACAATACAATACTATGGGCTCAACAATGCTAGGAACCACTCCAAGTTCAATGATGAACTTCTTAATCCAAACTACTTCTTTTGTCGCCTCTGACACTAAAATGTACTTTGCTTCAGTCGTTGAATCTGCAATGGTTGGTTATTTGAAACTCTTCCAACTTACTGTACTACTATTTAGAATGAAGATGTACCCTGACTATGATCTACTATCATCATGATCTGACTAGAAACAAGCATTTGAATATCCTTGAACTCTCAGTTCATCTCCTCCATAGACCAAGAAAACATATCGAGTTCTTCTCAAGTACTTTAAGATATTTTTCACAGCAGTCCGGTAACCCTCACCAGGATTAGACTGAAACCTGCTCGTTATGCTCCAAACGTAAGAAACATTTGGTCTAGCACATAACATCAAATACATGATTGATCCAATTCCTGAAGCATATGGAATACAATCCATTTTATCTCTCCTTTTGTGTCTTTGGACACATACTCTGTGAGAGAGAAATCTCATGCGATATGGGTAGGAATCCCCTCTTGGAATTCTCCATGCTAAACCTCTTTAGTACTTTATCTATATATGTGGATTGAGATAATCCAAGCAACCTTTTTGATCTATCTCTATAGATCTTTATTCACAGAATATAAGTTGCTTCTCCCATATCCTTCATAGAGAAGTTCTTGGATAACTAGATCTTTATAGATTATAGCATAGGTATGTCATTTCCAATTACAATATGTCTTCCAAATATAGTACCAAGAAAATGACTGCACTCTCACTAAGTATGATAATTGGAAACTCTCTTTAAGTAATTTTGTGATTCTAGTTTCATTGATATGACCTAAACTACAATGCCATAGATAAGATGGAGTTTGGTTACTTAATTTTCTTTTCTAACTATTTATGTTAAGAATTAGCCTTTCAAGATCTAACTCATACAAACCATTTGTAAGCAATCTATATCTATAATAAACATGATCTTTATAAAAAGAACAATTGTTATCCTTAATTATAAAGACAAATCCATTCAAATCCAAATAAGAAATAGAAATGATGTTTCTTATAATAACGGGAACGTAATAATAATTATCAAGTTCTAAAACAAGACCACAAAGGAAAGTTAAACTACAAGTTCCTACAGCTAATGTAGCAACTTTTGCTTCAATGCCAACTCGTAGGTCCACTTCACCTTTCTTCAATGATCTACTCCTTATTAACATCTGCTTGTTATTACATATATGAGAACCACAACTAGTATCTAATACCTAAGAATGTGGAATAGAAGTAGAAAGATTGATCTCAATTATAAACATACCTGAAGAGACGACTTCCTTAAGCTTCTTATCTTTTAGGCTAGCAAGATAAGATGGGCATTTCCTCTTCTAATGTCTGTTGACTCCGCAATAAAAGCATATGCTTTTGTCATTGGTCTTCTTCTTGACACCTCCTCTGGCCTTTACTACATCAGTAGAAGCCTATTATTTCTTGTTATTATTCTTCTTAAAGCCCTTTTTCTTACTTTTAGAAGAACTGACAATAAGTACAGAACTGGGTTCCTTCTTAAAGTACCCTTCCGCAGTCTTAAGCATGTTCAACAGTTCAGGCAATGTCATGTCCTTCTAATTCATGTTGAAGTTCATGATAAACTATGGAAATATCGAACTCAGAGACTGCGTCACCAGATCAATGCTTGACTCTTGGTCTATGACAAAACCTAATTACACCAATTTTTTAATATACCCAACATCTTCAGCACATAAAGGTTGACTGAAGATCCTTTTGTCATCTTGCATTGAAATAGCCTTAGAGATTTGATATCTCCCCACCCTACTTTGTGCTCCAAATAACTCCTTAAGATGCAGTATCATAGTAGATGCATCCATGTTCTCATGCTGCTTCTGAAGTTCAGGAGGCATGCAAGCTAACATCACACATGTAGCTTGTTCAACGTCATCAATATAACATTGATATTTCTCCTAATCTTCATCAGTTGCATCTGAGCAAGGTTCTGATGGAGTATAAGTATCAAGAATGTACAACTTCCTCTCTTGCCTAAGAATTATTCTTAAGTTTCGCAGCTAGTCCGAAAAGTTAGGTCCAGTAAGCTTATTAGCATCCATGATGCTCCTCAATCTCAGGTTGGTACTCTTCTTCAACTTCAATAATCGAAAAACATAAAAGGGGCATATATTAGTTTATATCCAAAAATCAAATAAAATAAAGACTTTAAAATATTTGATTACTCTCACTATTCTCTTCAAAATAATAGCCCTCATTATTATATCGAAAAATTATCAAATAAGTTCTTAGTGGGCTAGGATCCTATTTAAAAGTAATTGATCTTGAGTTTGCTCAACAAACCAACTAAAAATAAATTAGGTAGAAAACAATTTTTCAATCACATCTTATGTGACTCCTAGAATTGTTAGGTGACAAATTTTTCCAAAAATTTATCACATATATTATTCTAAACCCTGCCTCTAAATTTATATGACCATGAGTTTACTCATCCAAATCATACAATTTTAGTTAAGTAGAACTTATTAATTTAAGATAAAACATATCTGGGTTAAAGTGACCTTGAGTTTATTCAACAAGCCAAACAATAAACAGAATTCTGGTTTTATTCTCAAATAATAGAAGGCAATTATCACATTCATAACGTGTATTTAATATTTTATTGAGGGGTTTAAAATTTCAAAAATTTCCAATCTCATCAAAATAATATAATCTCATTATATTTATAATTTCAAACATAATCCAATTAGGAAAGAAATTATTTAAGACTTTTGCTTGATTCTAATTATTGATTTGATGATAAATTTAATTTAAAAATTCAACTCTTGAAAATTAAATTAAATTCCAAAACCTTTCCTAATAAATATTCCTTTTTTAAAAACAAAAATTTAAAAATTAGTAAAACACTTTTCAATTTTAGTAGGAGTATAAATTAATTTTATATCTATTAAATTAATTAAATTGAAGATTTAAGGGCTTAAAAACAATTAAAAGACATAAAAGAGGGTTGGGAGGGCATCTAGCCCATGTAGTGATAAGCGGGGAGCGAGCACTGCATGCACCCCGCAGTCAAATTGCACGCACCAGCCAATGTCTTTAACAAACGCTTCTCAAGAACGGTAGACATGCTCATCGTCTTCTCTAGAAGCGTCCATCTTCTTCTCCAAATCCCTCCCACGTTTGTCTGCAACTGTTCTTAACCTCCCTCATGTGTTAAATTGCAAGCCACTTCTTTGCAAAACCACAACCCTCTTCCCTTGTCGCCTGCTTCATCCTCAACTGACGTTGCCCTCTGCTTCTCCACCATGGCTACCTTGGACCACCTAAGGGACGCCATGGCGTCACCTGTGGTGTCACGTACGATGGGTGATTAACGCCCATCGTCTTCTTTAGTGGTGACGCCATCCATGTGGTGAAGCTGTAAGCTCTTTAAACGATCAATTTGTGTTATTAGTAATGTAAATGGATGGTTTTGGGCAATAAAGTAGCTGCTTCTCCACCATGGCTACCTTGGACCTCCTAAGGGACGCCATGGCGTCACTTGTGGTGTCACGTACGATGAGTGATTAACGCCCATCGTCTTCTCCACTGGTGACGCCATCCATGTGGTGAAGTTGTAAAGTCTTCAAACGATCAATTTGTGTTATTAGTAATGTAAATGGATGGTTTTGGGCAATAAAGTAGCTAGTTTCTCGTATACTTGTGCCATTTTTCGAAGGGGACCAACAGAAGACATAGGACTAAATGATAGTTTTTTACAAAGCATATGCTTTAAAGTGTTGCTATTGAAAGTATTCTCCCCATTTTATAATCTTTGGAGTTCCTGAAGAATAGAAACCTCTCTCTTTGTATTTGATGAGCCTAAAACATGAACTAGCTAATCAGATGCTACTTGGAATGACTCTCATTACTTCCCCTTACAAACTGCAACTTACAACATTTTTCTTTCTTTGCATTGGTTTCTCTTGTTTTCTAATTGCACACTTTTGGTTCCTTCTCGATAACCTTTCAACTTGTATTATGAAGTTCACCATCGCATAACTTTAAGGTCGTATGCTAAAGCAGAAAGGTTAGTTTTTTATGTATTTGACTTTTCAGGAAAAATTGAGGATTGTTGTCCTTGTTTCCAATACAACATTTCAATTCCTCCAAGGTGAGTTTCCTCAAAATTTAGAAAATTAAAAGTTTCTTGAAATTTTATATACTGAATACTTGCACTTGTTGGATTGTTTACAGGAGCGTCCCCAAGTGACCTTGTTATACCTGAAGAAGTCAACGCTGCAAGATTTGACATTTGTTCTGAAGAGTTGGGATCTATTGTTGAAGGTCATGACAATAAGAAGTTAAAGTTTCATGGTAGCATCTCTGGTATTGCAGAAAGCTCTCTACATCAAACATTGATAGGCTTACTACATGATACTCAACTCAATTACAGACAAGAGCTTTTTCGAATCAATAAGTTCGCGGAAAGTGAAGCTTAATGTTTCTGGGTATTTGTATTGGAAGCTCTTCATGATATGACCCTTCTGATACTTGGAGTGTGTGTTTTTATGTCTTTAATAGTTGGCATTACAACTAACGGGTGGCCAAAAGGAGCCCATGATGGTCTTGGGATTGTTACAAGCATCATGTTGGTTGTGTTTGTCACAACAACTAGTGATTATCGTCAATCACTGCAATTCAGGGGTTTAGAGATCAAGTGACTGCTGATGGTCTTTTTGTTTCAGGATTTTCTGTGTCAATCGATGAGTCAAGTTTAACTGGGGAAAATGAGCCTGTAATGGTGAATTCTGAATGTCCTTATATGCTTTATGGAGCTAAGTTTCAGGATGGATCATGTAAGATGTTGGTTACTATTGTAGGAATGAGAACTCAATGGGGTAAACTGATGACGACTCTCAGTAAAGGAGGAGATGATGAAACACCCTTATAGGTGAAATTAAATGAAGTGACAACCATTATCGGGAAGATGGGTCTTTCCTTTTTAGTAGTAACTTATGATGTTCTAGTGCAAGGATTAGCTGGTCGAAAATGGCAACCAGGGACTCACTTGGATTGGTCTACAGATGATGCATTGGAAATGTTGGAATACTTTGTAGTGGCAGTTACAATTGTGGTGATTGCAGTTCTAGAAGAGTTGCCATTGGCTGTGACATTAAGCTTGGCCTTTGCTATGAAGAAGATGATGAATGATGAGGCTCATGTGCGTCATCTAGTAGATTGTGAGACTATAGGATCAGCCACAACTATCTGCAGCGATAAAACTGTACCAATAAAATTGGTACACTTACTACTATTCATATGACTATACTGAAAGCATGTATTTCCATGAGTGTCAAGGAAGTTAGACAACCATATGGTGAATCTAGTTTATGCTCTAGAATCCCTGATTCTGCAATAAAACTTCGGAAACAATTCATATTCAATAATATTGGAGGTGAAGTCGTTATTAATAAGGATGGAAAATTGGGAATATTAGGAACTCCTCCTGAGACTGCTATACTAGAGTTTGCTTGTCTTTGGGAGGAGACTTCAAGGCAAAACAATAAGCAGTTGAAGTTATCAAAGTTAAGCCTTTCAACTCAACAAAGAAGCAGATGGCAGTAGTGTTAAAGGATCCTGAAGGACACATTCGAGCCCATTCTAAAGGTGCTTCAGAAATTGTTTTGGCTTCTTGTGAGAAAATACTCAACTCAAATGGAAAAATTGTTCCTCTATGTTGTGAAAATTGATCGGATTAGAGTGAGTTTACAGCTAAATGAAGAAATAGTAATAAAAATAAAGATTTTAAGTTAAAAAAACCCCCCAAATTAGGGTAAAAATCACGAGCAAGGATAGAAGAATTTAACTTCTGAGAAAAACTAGATAATTATAAGGAAAAACTAGACCAAAAAATACACATAATATTTTTGTCTCTCTTTCTATTTCTTTTCTCTCTCACCTCACGTCTCTCTTCTTCTTCTTTTTTCTTGTTCTCTGCTCTCTTCATCTCCTGCCTATAAAATAGGCAAGAGACAAGTGGGATGGCTGGCCATTTAGCCAGCTATCCTTTTACTTATTTCAACTTTGGAAGGCACGAAAAATGGTGCCTACCATTTTTGACAATTCTCCCACTTGAAGATTTGATTGAGAGTCAATCAGATTTTCACTCTATTCTTTCTACCTTGCCACTTCATGTTACTTACGTTTCTGTCAGGCCACACGAGGATCAACACCACATAAACTTGTCACCATTGGCTGCTTTTGTCATAAATCTGCCAGGTTATCCATTGTATGAATTTTCTACATGTCCACCGTTCCTTCTACCACTTTCTTACGAATGAAGTGATATTGAACTCAAATGTGTTTTGTCTTTGAATGAAATGCTAGATTCTTTGCAAGATGCAAAGCACTCTGACTGTCACAATACAGAGTGATATTCTCTTGTTTATTCCTTAGTTCTTCCAACAACATCTTCAACCACACTGCTTCTTTACTAGCTTGTATAGCTGCTACATATTCTGCTTCTGTTGTTGACGTAGTCACAACTGACTGCAGTTTTGAAACCCAGCTCACAACTCCTTTAACTAGTGTAAACACATATCCTATAGTGGATTTACTTTTATCAAAATCACCTGCATAATCAACATCAACATATCCTTTGACAGTAAAATCTGATCCTCCATAACGTAATGCAACATCTGAGGTTCCTTTGATATATATGAGAATCTTCTTAACAGTATTACAATGCTCTCGATTAGGATTCGCCATGTATCTACTAACTACTCCTACTGCATGTGCAATGTCAGGTCTTGTACAAATCATAGCAAACATTAAGATTCCCACTGCTGATGCATACGGTACTTGAAGTATCTCCATCTTCTCTTCTTCATTGCTAGGACTCATACTTGAGGATAACTTGAAATTAATAGGAAGAGGGGTATAAATTGACTTACAATCTTACATATTGAATTGCCGCAAGATCTTCTTTAAATAATTCTTCTAAGAAAGCTAAATCTTCCTATTATTTCTATCTCATGAATTTGCATTCCTAGAATCTTATTTGCTGGTCCCAAGTCCTTCATTTCAAATTCCCTAGCCAACTGTACCTTCAATTCTTTGATACGATTATTATTGGGGCCTGCTACTAACATGTCATCTACATATAATAGTCAAACTATAAAATCATCTTTCTCAAACCTTTTGAAATATACACAAGGGCCTGCATTCAGTCTGTTGTATTCAAGACTCATGATGAAGGAATCAAATCTCTTATACCAACACCTTGACGCCTGCTTTAAACCATATAGAGATTTGTTCAACCTGCAAACCAAGTTCTCTTTCCCTTTTTCTTTAAAACCTTATGGCTGGAGCATATAAATTTCTTCTTCAAGATCTCCATGAAGAAATGCAGTTTTCACATCTAACTGCTCAAGATGTAAGTCAAATATAGCACAAATTGCCAGAACTACTCGAACTGTAATGAGTCGAACTATATGAGAAAATATTTCGTTAAAATCAATACCTTCATTTTTAGCATATCCTTTTACTACCAATCTTGCACAATATCACTCTACATGATCGTCACCACTTTGCTTGATCTTGTAAACTCATTTATTGCCAATAGACTATCTTCCTTGTGATAGTGATATCAGCTCCCATGTCTCATTTTTATGTAGAGTTTCAATTTCTTCCTGCATTATTGCCATCCACTGAGATGCATCTGAACTATTCATTGCTTCTTGAAGAGATGATGGCTCTCCGTTCTCAGTTAAAAGATAGTATGCAATATTGCTCTCCATAATATAGTTTGAGTGCCAGCTCGGTGCTCTTCTTATGTGAGTTGGTCTCCGAGTATCTAGAACATCATATTCAATTGGTTTTTGCTCCTCGTGCTCTTGTGCAGCTTCAGAAGAATCACTTTGATCAACTTCCTTATCCACTTGTACTGTTGTAGTTTTTAGATTCTCTTGTACAGTGTCAACATTTTCTGCTTGCTCATGATCCTTATCTTCCATGAAGATAATATCCCTGCTGATAACAATCTTGTAGGCAGTAGGATCCCATAGACGATACCCCTTTACACCTTCAACATACCCTAATAAAATGCATCTTCTAGATTTGGATCCAACTTTTTAGTTTCTTGGTCATTAAACATCACATAGGCCGGATTTCCAAATATATGAAGGTTAGAATAATCCACTGGTTTATTAGTCCACATCTCCATCGGTGTCTTCAACTCAACTGTAATTGACGAAGCTCAATTCACCACATAATAGGCAGTATTGACTGCTTCTGCCTAGAGTTTCTTATCTAAGCTTGCAGTTCTCAACATCACTTTTGTTCTTTTCAACAAAGTTCTATTCATTTGCTCTGCTATTCCATTTTGTTGAGGAGTGTATGCCATCATGAACTGCCTTTTGATGCCTTCTTGCTTGCAGAATTCATCAAATTCTTTTCCAGTATAGTCGCCTCCATTATCTGAGTGCAAACACTTGATCTTCTTACCAGATTCGAGTTCCACTTGTGCTTTGTAAAATTTAAAAGCTGAAAACACATCTGCCTTCCTCTTGATAGGAAACACCCAACATCTCCTCAAATAATCATCAATGAATGATACAAAGAAATTTGCTCCTCCTAGGGATGTAATTGGTGCTTGCCATACATCAGAGTGGATCAATTATAGAATTTCTTTGCTTTTGAACTTTGATGTGTTAAACTTCAATCAATGTTGCTTACCCACAATGCAATGCTCACAGAAAGGTAGTGTTACCTTTGTGAGATTTGGAAATAGATTCGTCTCTACAAGTATCATCATTCCTTGTTCTGACATATGTCCAAGCTTTTTATGCCACGTCATTGCAGATTTATCATTTGGACTAGTCACCGCAACGGACGCCTCTCCTTCTTGCAAAGTTACTCCTTTCAGCATGTACAGATTTGCAACAATTTTCTCTACTTTCATAAATACCAATGCTCCTTTAATCACTTTCATCATCTTGATTTGAATCTCAATTTGAAACTGAGATCATCCAGTTGTCTTACAGACAACAAATTCTTCTTCGAGCCCACCATATGTCGCACTTTTCAATGATATGAGTTGTCCCATCATACATCTTTAATTTTATGGTACTGATACCGACAATCTTTAGAGCTTGATCATTACAGCTGTACATAGATCCCTAGAGACATATTCATACTGATAGAACCATTCTCTTTGAGAGGTCATATGAAAAATAGCTGCTGAATTAAGAAGCCATACATCAACAAATCTTCTCTTACCTCTAATAGTCGTTGCTGCTTCACAAACCATTGCACCTCCATCATCTGAAGTATTTGCCGCATTTCCTTGAGGAATATAATTTTTCTTATTCAAATTCCAGCAATCCTTCTTCAGATGCCTTTTCTTGCCACAATTGTAGCACTTGAAATTCTTCTTACTCCTAGATTTTGATCTGCCATGACTATGACTCCCATTTGGGCCACGTTCCATTTATCTTCCTCTTGTCACTGCTAAGGCCTCCACTTGTTGTGAATTTGCCAGCCTGTCTTCCTTGCTTTTGCGCTGAATCTTTTCTTCCAGAATAGCAGCTGCAATATTATCGAAGACTAGAGTATCTGTGTTATTTGTTAAATTGATGACGAGTTGATCATACGAATCTGGTAGACTTTGGAGTAGAAGTTTCGCACGTTCACTTATCTCTATTGTGTGCCCCAATGATATGAGTTAGAAAAATATAGTATTTAAAGTATTTAAGTGTTCTGCCACCGAAGTGGAATCCGTCATGTGTAAAATGTATAGTTTCCTCTTTAAAATTTTTTTGTTCTGGAGTAATTTGACCTCGTACATTTTTGTGAGGTGATCCTGTATTTCCTTTGCAGTCTTCTTTTCCTCTATGCTGGATAATACTCCATCAGCTAAGTTAGGTGAAGATTTGCTACAGCATTCCCATCCATCTCGTTCCACTTTTTATCTGTGACTCCAGCTGGCCGTTCACTAATGGCCACCAGATAATTATCTTTCTTCAAGATTGCCTTTCTCTTCAACTTCCACGATGAGAAATTACTCTCATTGAACTTCTCAATCTTAAATTTTGTTGCCATTGTTTCTATCACAAACAGAATTTAGCTCTCACTATTTCACGTGAATAGTACCCATATGTATAAATAGTACCCGTATGTATGAATAGTTCTGTATATGTATGTATGAATAGTACCATACACGTGAATAATACTGTATACTAACTACACAGTTTAATGCAAAAATAAATGTATGAACAGTTGTCACCATTCATCAACTTTTACCTTGCTCACCCGAACCTTAAACGGATTATGCCAAAAAATTCGTCGTAATTTTCTCACTTCACTCTGATACCAATTGTTGTGAAAATCGACCGAATTAGAGCAGGTTTGCAACTAAATAGGATTGAAGGAATAGTAATGAATATATAGATTTTATGTGAAAAATTCTCAAATTAGGGTAAAAACTACAGGCAAAGATAAAAGAATTTTACTACTAAGAAAAACTGGAAAATTACAAAAAAATACACAGAATTTTTTTTTCTCTCTTTTTCTTTCTTTTCTCTCTCACCTCGCATCTCTCTTCTTCTTTTTTGTTATATGCTCTCTTCATCTCATAGGCAGGAGACATGGAGTTAGAATCTTCTGTCTAATATTACTCTGTCCTATTCTGTCCATTAAATTTCAGTCATCTATTTATATAGGTCCCGTATCTATTTAAGTAAATCTTATATAAATAAATGGTTAAAATTTAAATGGACAAAATAGGATAGAGTAATACTGAATAGAGGATTTGGACTCGGAGACATGTGGGACGGCAAGACATGTGAGATGGTTGGCTATTTTGCCGCCTATCCTTTTACTTATTTCAACTTTAGTAAGCACCACTTTTGACATTCTAAACGAAGCATCACTCTTTCGGTGCTTACCAGTTTTGACACTCTAGACGAAGCATCACTCAACCATCTTGAGGCTACAATCGAGCAGTTTGCTAATGAGGCTCTTAGGACTTTGTGTCTTGCATATATGGAACTGGAAGGTGAATTTTCACCTGACAGTCCCATTCCAGTTTCTGGGTACACATGTATAGGAAAAGTGGGCATTAAAGATCCTGTTCGTCCCGGTGTCAAGGAATCTGTTGCAGTTTGTCGTGGAGGAGACAATATTAACACTGCCAAGGCTATAGCCAGGGAATGCGGGATTCTTACTGATGATGGTATAGCCATTGTAAGGTCCAGTGTTTCGAGAAAAGAGTCTGGAAGAACTAATGACAATAGTTCCAAGCTTTCATGTTCAGAAATAACCTTCACACGACTGAGTATCTAAATAATAATAAGCATTGCTTGTTAGGACCCATAACTATGAATCCATTTGCAGGTGATGGCTCGATCTTCACCTCTTGACAAGCGCAAACTAGTGAAATATTTGCGAACTACGTTTGGTAACGTTGTGGCAGTGACTGGTGATGGAACCAACGACGCCCCAGCAGTTCATGAAGCAGATATTGGTCTAGCAATGGGCATTGCTGGAACTGAGGTTGGTATTCCGATGATATAAAATAATATGGTCGAAAGTTTTATTACTCATATTAAGACTACTGATTGATTCCTGAACTTCAGGTGGCTAAAGAGAGCGCTGATGTCATTATTCTGGATAATTATTTCTCTACTATTGTGACGGTGGCTAAATGGGGACGATCAGTCTACGTCATTCAAAAATTTGTACAGTTCCAGCTCAGTGCCCAAAGTCAATGTGGTTGCACTAATCGTCAACTTCTCTTCAGCTTGTTTAACAGGTCAGGATTCCATGAACTATATGTAATTTTACGCATACAAGCAAGTTTCTCTCTCTATTGACACTTCTTTACCAGTCATACCTCCAGGGAGTGCTCTACTCACAGCAGTTCAGCTTCTGTGGGTTAATATGATAATGGATACTTTAGGAGCCCTTGCACTTGCAACTGAGCCTCCAAACAATGAACTTATGAAGCGTTCACCAGTTGGTCGCAATGGGAACTTTATCAGCAATGTGATGTGGAGGAATACCTTAGGTCAATCTTTGTACCAGTTTATGGTGATATGGTACCTTCAGGCCAAAGGAAAAGCTATGTTTAACCTCCACGGCCCGGACTCTGACCTAGTGCTGAATACGCTTATATTCAATTCATTCGTCTTCTGCCAGGTGAACTTTTCTTGGCAACTCTTCCCTGCCATCTGAAGCTTGATAGGAAGTTCTGAGTTAACCTTCCTTTCTTTCTGCAGGTTTTCAATGAGATAAGCTCTCGCGAGATGGA
>JANITX010171290.1:0-12695 GCA_027564395.1 Erythroxylum ulei
TAATTGTCTTTAGTGGAATGACATTTAGTTAATAAGCTAGAATTAATTCTAATGAGATTAAATTAATTCTAGGCTTAATGGAGCTTGAATTATCTAAGTCCTATAAGATTCCCCACTTGGCTTCATGGAAGGTTGTCAAGAAATTTAAGAAATGTAAATGGAGGTTTTAAAGCCCATAAATGAATATTGGGCTAGCTCTAATTAATGGTTAATTAGAAGCCCAAATGTACATTTAGAAATGGGCTAGACTTTGGTTTAATTTGATTAATTAAAACAAAATTTTTAAGAAAGTAAACTGCAATTTCTTTTTTTCATTAGGGCTGAATGTGCAGCTGCACATTTGGCATTCAATTGCTAAATAAAGATGGTATGTATCATGCATTATCGTCATTAAAGGGTGTAATGATGTTACCATTAAATGGTTTAATGGTTATCTTTTAATGATAGCATGTAACCTATTAGCATTAATTGGATTAAAAAGAAAGAGGTACATTAGATGGACCATCTTCCTTCTTTCATCATCAAAAACGAAATTGATAGGTAACATTTAGGTTAGTAGACTTTTCATATAGTCATCTTAAGGATAAATGAGAAGAGCCTCATTTAATGACTTCTTTATGGTTGATTAAACAAAGAAGTGATGCATTGGATGAAAAATTCTTTTTTATTTTGATGTTAACCGAAATGGTGAGGGTTTAAGAAGAGTTTCTTACATGTTTATTACTCTCTCTCCTATCTTGCATGAAGAATTTTGAAAATTGCATGAGAGTGTCTCATTCTTTGTCTTCTTTCTTTTAAGAAAATTCTTCTCGAAAAATTTTCTTCTCTTTTCCCACCAAATGATTTTGTTAACCAAGTTGTCCTAGAAGAACAAGAGGTAAATGTAATTGGTTGAGGATACGCCAATAAGGAGAAGATAGATTGACAAAGGAAAGGATTCAAAAGTAACGCTATAGTTATGATTGGATACAAGAAGAAGGAGAGGATAGCAAAGCAAGGAGTTAAAGCTGTAGCGAAGGAATCGATAATATTTCACTATCTTGTTCTTATGTTAACTATTATCCATATGCCGTATCATGTATGAATTAACATGTTGATTTGGTTATCATGCTTCCGCTACATTATGATTTCTAAAAAAGTTTTGAAATCCACCATTTAACCAAATATTGCATGTTTTCTTTTTTGATCCAACAATTGTTATCAGAGCCAATTTTCTAATGCATGATTTCGATTCCTATATGGTTGATGCATGGGTTGGCAATCATTTTTGTATGCTGCATATTTTTATGTGATAGAAATATATATGGTGTATGTGATGCTCTTTTGGTGGTCCATATAAGTTAGATTTACCATGTAAGATTTCTTCATTTTGTTTGTAACAAGGAGGGTGGTCTATCGTCACCATGTTTCCTCTTTGGCTTCATTTTCTGTTTTCTTTGATTTTTTAATGTACAAATTGATGTAATGATGAAGACGAAGCAGTCATGGATTGAAGAAATGGAGAGGTAAAGGTTTCGGTATATCCTTTTGCGTATTGGCATAGTTTCAGTTTTGTGAAAAAAAAGTTGTTGGAATTTTTTTTCAATGTATCTAGTTTCGGTTTTTTTTTTTGTCAAAACAAGTGCTGGATTTTTGTTTTAATGAATCAAGTTTTGGTTTTGATAAAAAAACGAAATGCTGGTTTTTTTTAATGGAATAATTTTTGGTTTTAATGAAAATAAGTGCTGAAATTTTTTGTCATGACAAAGATTCAATTTTATGAAAATCTAGTGCTGGAAATTTTATTTTCAAAGTGACAAAGTAGGTTTTTATAAATGCCATTACATTTTGTTTATCGAATGGGCTAGATCATGTGACTGAAGAGTTCGAAGTGGAAGATCCAAGTCCAAGAAGAAAATTTTGGGCCTAAAAGGCTTGTAATGTTTTTAATGTTTCTAGGATAGACAATCAAAAGTGGTTTAATTAGTTCATGTGATAAATGGGTAAATGAATGCAAATAATATGTGATATTATGTAATTGCAAGTCATTTAGAAAATTGCCAACCCTAGGCCTTGGGATGCATTCATTATGTATGAGATATATAATGAAACAATATAGGATGGATAATAAATTGCATCTAGACAAGAAGATATTTAAAACTTAAAGCCCAAAATGATCGAGTGCGAGAGGATGCTTATATGAGAGTCCACGATCGCCAAATGATGGCCCATTTGCATGTGGTGAAGTGCTACTCCCCACCGGAGGGCATGAATCCTAGATCTTGCATGGCTTGGGTCTCCTTAAGGATAAGTCCACTCATTGGTATCAAATGTGACCTCCTACTGAGGCATGGTTTGCAAGTACCTTTAGTGAATTAATCAAATGGTTAAATACTCAACATATTTTATCAATAACCTACCCACCTTAGATCGGTTAGTAAAAGTATGGACCAAATTATGACGCTTCTCAAAAAGTTGTATGACGCTTCTAAAAAAGTTGGGCATGAGATGCTTGGTAGTTTTTTGAGTTGGAGGGTCCCAGTTTTTCTTTTAATGGATAAGATAGCCAACCGTCACTTAGTCTGTTATAGATAAGAAAAATAATCGACTTATAATGTTTTAAATTTTTTAAGTTTTTCTAAATCTATCATCATGCATACATGCATCATGATTTTATACAAAGTTCCAATATTGTTGACTAGTATGCTCATGTTTTAATAATTTATATTTTCAAACATAGTCAACCACAATATGAATCCACTCACTTTGCTCTTGACTAATAACAAATTGGAAAATAGAGAGAATTTTAATAAATGGAGATGTAACCTTGACATTGTTCTTCAATATGAACGAATTTTATAGGTATTAATAGACAATGAGCCTACACCTCCGAGTTGCAATTCAACTTCTGAGCAAGTCCAACAACATGAGCGATGGAAGAATGCTGATAAGACTATTAAGTACTATACTCTAGCTTTTGTTAGTGGAATGTTGCAAAAGCAAATTGCTTGCATGAAAACTACTGTTGCAATAGTCTATCACCTACATGATATGTTTTGTGTGAGGACTAGGTCTGTAATAGTGAAAGCTATCCAAACCTTTCATAATCTTAGACAAAAACCTGGTCAATTGGTGCGGGATTAAATGCTTAAGGTAATCTCTGCGGTTACTGAGGTTGAGATGCTTGGTGTGGATATTTATGCGGACACACAGATGATTATGATCATCGATAGTTTAAAGTTATCTTTTCAGCAGTTTAAGTTGGACTATGAGCTCAACAACAAAGATTACACCTTGAGTGAGTTGATGAAAACCCTCTAGAGCATAGAGGAGATATTAAATAACAAAGCTAAAGGGCCTAAGGCTAATGTAGCATCTTCTTATAAGCCCAAGGGGAAGGGCAAGCAAAGAAGAAGGGTCTAATGAAAAAGAAGGCCCAAATAGGGGTCAAGGTACAACCATTAAAAAGAAAGCCAAAGCGGACACCAAGGGAAAGTGTTTCCAATGTGGTGAATAGGGTCACTGGAAAAGAAACTATACAGTCTACCTTGAGTCCCTCAAAAGCAAACAAGGTATAAGTTTCCTATGTTTGTTAGGAATAGTCTGATTCTTGGATATTAGATTCAGGATCCACTAACCAAGTTTGCAATTCTTTGCATGGGTTCTAACCAAGGAAAAGATTACATAAAGGCCAGTTTCAAGTCAAGATAGTAGATGGATCATATGTTTTAGCAGAATCAGTATGAGTAATTATCTTAGACTTTCCTAGTGGTCGTAGGTTATATTTGAAGGATATATATTACATCCCAATGATTGTAAGGAACATGATTTCTGTTTTTTGTCTAATAAAATATGGTTATTCCTTATATTTTGAAAATGTTGTTTCAATATATGAGAATAAGGATTTTATTTGTAATGCGATAATTAAATAGGGATTGTTCTTTATTCACCAAACACCACAGAATTAATAAAACTAAGACAATCCAATGATTCTAGCATTAATTCAAAATATCTGTGGCACTTAAGAATGGGTCATATCAAACAGAAAAGACTTGATAGGTTAGTGAAGGATGGGATCCTTGCGGGCTTGGATAATGATCCATTAACCACCTGTGAATCTTGTATTGAAGGAAAAATGAACAAGGCCTCATTTCCTTCCAAAGGAAACAGATCTGAATCCATGTAAGACCTGGTACATATAGATGTGTATAGGCCTATGAACGTACAAACTAGAGGAGGTTATGAATATTTCATAACCTTTATAGATGATTACTCTAGACATGGCTATTTGTATTTCATGCACAAAAAGGGTGAGTCCTTTGAAAATTTCCAAGAATTCAAAGCTAAAGCTGAAAAGCAGCTAGGCAAGCCATTAAAACATCTTCGATCGAATCGAGGTGGTGAGTACTTATCTGGAGAGCTCCAACAATTTCTAATTAACAATGGAATTGTTTCCAACTTGCCAGCTCCTCGAACACCTCAACAGAATGGTGTCGTAGAGAGGAGGAATAGGACTCTATTGGAAATGGCAAGATCAATGATGTCCTACGCTAGCCTTCCAGAATCGTTCTGGGGATACAAACGACAACTTATCTTCTTAACTTTGCTCCATCCAAATCGGTGCCTAAAACACCTACGGAGTTAAGGATTGGCCGAGTGCCTTCATTGCTGCACTTAATAACTTGGGGCTGCCTAGCCTATGTTCTAAGGCTTGAACCCACAAAGATGAAACCAAGGTCAGAAGCATGTTTGTTTGTAAGATATCCAACGAGTACACGAGGGTACTATTTTTATAGTCCTCAAGACAGGAAGGTATTTGTGTCGATAAATACCACTTTCTTCGATGAAGAATTTGTGAGAAATCAAAAGGGAAGAAGTGAAGTAGTAGGAATTAGTTATTTCATCCAAACCAAAAGTTGATTTGGATATAGTAGAACAAGATGTCGAAATGGATTCAAGAGTTGAATCAGAAGAGCAACCTAAACATCAAGTAGTGCCTAGACGTAGTGGGAGGGTTTTGAGACAACTAGACAGACATCTAGGTCTAGGAGAAGGCATAACTGCCATCTCGGACCAAGAAGAAATGGATCCCATTACTTATACACAGGCTATTAATGATGTTGATGTAGAAAAAGGGCTGAAGGCGATGGAATCGGAAATAGATTCCATGTACACCAATGAAGTCTGGATCCTTATAGATCTACCACCAGATGTAAAAGCCATAGGGTGTAAATGGATCTACAAAAGGAAAAGAAGATCTAATAGAAAGGTAGAGACTTTTAAATCTAGATTGGTAGCTAGAGGCTATACTAAAAAAGAAGGTATAGACTATGAGGAGACTTTTTCTCCAGTTGCCATGCTTAAGTCCATCAGAATTATTTTGGCCATAGCAGCCTATTTTGATTATGAAATATGGCAAATGGACGTAAAGACTGCATTTCTTAATAGGGATCTTGAGGAGACCATTTATATTGCCCAATTAGAAGAATTCATTAAGCTAGGTAATGAGCATAAAGTATGTAAATTGTCCAGGTTCATTTATGGACTTCAGTAAGCATCTAGGTCTTTGAACATTAGGTTTGATAAGTCTATCAAAACCTATGGGTTCATACAAAACCTATATTAGCCTTGTGTCTATAAAAGGATACAAGAAGGCAAGGTTATTTTCCTAATCTTGTATGTCGATGACATTCTGCTAATTGGGAATCATATAGGAATGTTATCTACGGTTAAAGGATGGTTGAACGAACTATTCTCAATTAAGGATTTAGGAGAGGCTAGCTATGTTCTAGGGATCAAGCTTATAAGAGATCGTTAGAACAAATTGTTAGCCTTCTCTTAAATAACCTACATTGAGAACATGCTCAATAAGTTTGCCATGCACGATTCCAAGAGGGGTTTCACTCCTACTAGATATGGAATCAAACTTTCAAACGAGCAAGCACCTAAGACCCAAGAGGAGGTCGAACGCATGCATAACATTCCATATGCTTCAGCAGTTGGAAGTTTAATGTATGTTATGCTTTGCACTAGACTGGATATCTATTACACAGTGGGGTTGGTAAGTAGATTCTAGTCCAATCCAGGAATGGAGCATTAGACTACGGTTAAGTGCAAACTGAAGTATCTTCGTAGGAAGAAGAACTTAATGCTTGTTTACTCTGGAAGTAACCTTATTCCGACAGGATATACAGATTTCGATTTTCAATCAGGTGATTCAAGGAAATCAAACTCTAGTTCTATATTTATTTTAGGAGGTGGAGTCATAGTCTGGAGGAGTGTCAAGCAATTCTGTGTTATTGATTCGACTATGGAGGTTGAGTGTGTTGGTGCTTGTGAAGCAGTAAAAGAAGCAGCCTAGCTCTGTAAGTTCCTAAATGATTTAGAGGTAGTTCCTGAGGCAGAAAAGACCATTACACTTTATTGTGATAATAGTGGGGCAGTGACTAATTCAAAAGAACCTCGGAACCATAAAGCTTCCAAACACATTGAGAGAAAGTATCATCTCATAAGGGAGTTAATACAATGTGGTGAGGTGAATGTGGTAAATATTTCCACAGAGCAAAATGAGATCTTGCGTGTTAATCACCATATAGAGTAAAATGAGAGATCTAGAAGGAAAAATCAACATAAGGGCAAAATGAAAATTTTACCCTTTATTGTGCAGATGGCTATAATATGATTCATAATAAAGTGTGCAATTGGACATCTTATTTGAAACACGTGTTCTCATAATATTTAGTAATTCAAGAGTTCAACTAATTGCCTTTAGTGGAATGACATTTGGTTAATAAGCTAGAATTAATTCTAATGAGATTAAATTAATTCTGGGCCTATTGGAGCTTGAATTATCTAAGTCCAATTAGATTTCCCATTTAGGTTCTAGGAAGGTTATCAAGCACAGTAAGAAATATAAATAGATGTTTTAAAGCCTATGATTGAATGTTAGGCTTGCAGTAATTGATTGTTAATTAGAAGCCCAAATGAGTATTTAATATTGGGCTAGACTTTGGTTTGTCTTGATTAATTAGATTGATTAAATTGAAAAAAAGTTATTTAAAAAGGGAGGACATATTTTGATTTTTTATAGCTAAATGTGCAGCTGCACATTTAACATTGAAATGCTAAATTAAAATTGGTTTTTATCATGTTTTATCATCATTAAATGGAGTAAAGATCTTATCATTAAATGGTTTAATGGTTGTCTTTTAATGGTGGCATGTAATGTAACCTTTTAACATTCATTTAATTAAAGAAAGGAAGAGATGCATTTGTTGTACTCTCTCTTCTTTCTTTCATCCATAACCGAAAATGAGAGGGTCTCATTTAGGATATTGGTCCTTTCATGTAGCCAACAGATGATAAGAGTCTCATTTATTGGCTTCCTTATGATTTATTAAGGAATAAAGTGATGCATTGGATGCACATCACTTCTTTCTTTCATGATAACTAAAATTAAACAAGAGAGAATAAGGGTTTCTTGCATTTTTTGACCCACTCCCTCCTCTCTTACATGCATAGCCGAAAATTGAATAAGAAGGGTCTCATTTTTGGCTTCTTCCAACTAAGGAAAATCTCTTCAAGATTTCTTCTCCTTCTCCTTTCCCACCAAAGGATCTTGGTAATCAAGTTGTCCAAGGAGAACAAGTGGTAGATCGAATTGGTCGAGGATACAATAACAAGGAGAGGATATATTGACAAGGAGAGGATACAAATCAAAGCTGTAGCAAGGAGTCAATATATTTCTACCATCTTGCTCTTATGTTAATTATTTTCCTTATACTGTATCATGTATGGCTAAAACATACTGATTTAGTTATGTTGTTTTCACCGTGTTTTGATTTCGAAAAAAGTTTTGAAATCTACCATTTTAGTCAAATTTTGCATGCTTTTGTTTTCAACCCAACAATTGATATTAGAGCCATTTTATTATGCTTGACTTCAGTTCCTATATGAGATGCATGGGCTGGAAATTAAACTTTTTATGCTGTATATTTTTATGTGATAGAAATATATATAGTGTATGCGTTGCTCTTTTGATTGTCCATAGAATATAATTTTACTTTGTAAGTTTTCTTCATTTGGTTTGTAACAAGAAGGGTGGCCTATCATCGTCATGTTTCCTCATTGGCTTCATTTTACCATTTTCTTTGATTTGTAACGTACAAATTTCTGTAATATTGAAGATAGAGCAACCATGGATCGAAGAAAGGACTAGGTAATGGTTTCTGTGTATCCTTTGGTGTATTGGCAAGGTTTCGGTTTTATGAAAACCAAAATGTTGGAATTTTTATTGTAACAAAATTTCATTTTTTTATCAAAAAAAATAATGGAATTTTTGGTGTATTGGCAAAGCTTCAGTTTTATGGAAAAAAAAACTAGATTTTTAGTTATAACAAAGTTTTGGTTTTTATAAAACAAGTGCTGGAATTTTTAAGTTTCAGTTTGGCCAAAACAAGTGCTGGAATTTTTTGAGTTTTGGATTTACCAAAAACAACTGCTGGAATTTTTGTTTTCAAAGTGAAAAAATTTGGTTTTATGAAAATGTCATTACACACTTTTTATCGAATGGGTTAGGTCATGTGGATGAAGAGTTCAAAGTGGAAGATCCAAGTCCTAGACATTTTTTTGTTTGGTCCAAGAGCCTTGTAATTTATTTTTATATTCTAGGATAGACAATCAAAAGTAGTGTTATTATTCATGAGATGAATGGATGAATGGATGCTAATAATATATGATATTATGTAATAGTATGCCATTTAGAATAACTGCCAACCCTAGGCTTTGCCATGCATTCATTATGTATTATATATATAATGAAACAATATAAGATGGATACTAAATTACATCTAGACAAAATGGTATTTATTAAAACTTAAAGCCAAAAATATTTAGTGGGAGAAGATGCTCTTATAAGAGTCCATAGTCTCCATGTGATGGCCCGTTTGCATGTGGTGAAGCATTACTCCCCACTAGAGGACATTAATCCTAGATCTTACATGGTTTGGGTTTCATAAAGGATAAGTCCACTTATTGGTAGCAAATGTGACCTCCTATCGAGGCATGGTTTGCAAGTATCTTTAGTTGATGAATCAAATGGTTATACACTCAACATAGTTTATTAATAACCTACTCACTATAGCTCTGTTGATAAATGTATGGACCAAATTATGGCGCTTCTCAAAAAATTTGGCATGAAAATGCTTGGTAGTTTTTTGAGTGGGAGGGTCCCAATTTTTCTTTTAATGGATAAGATGACCCATCATCACATAGTCCGTTATAGATAAGAAAAATAATCATCGTATAAAGTTTTAAATTTTTGTTAAGTTTTGTTAAATCTATCATCATGCATACATGCATCATGATTTTATACAAAGTTACAATATTGTGGACTAGTATGCTCTTGATTTAATAATTTATATTTTCAGACATAATCCACTCACTTTGCTCTTGACTAATAACAAATTGGAAAATGGAGAGAATTTTAATGAATGGAGGCGTAACCTTGACATTGTTCTTCAATACGAACAAATTTCATGGGTATTAACAAACAATGAGCCTGCACCTTTGAGTGGTAATTCAACCTCTGAGCAAGTCCAACAACATGAGCGATGGTAGAATGTTGATAAGACTACTAAGTATAGTATTCTAGCTTTTGTCAGTGGAATGTTGCAAAAGCAATTTGCTTGCATGAAAACTGCTAATGCAATGATCCATCACCTATATGAGATGTTTGGTGTGAGGACCAGGTCTACAAGGGTGAATGCTATATAAACCATTCATAATCTTAGACATAAACCTAGTGAACCGGTATGGGATTACATGCTTAAGGTAACGACTGTGCATCGTTACACTAGTGAAAATAAAATAACTAGACCTACTACTATAATAGTGGTGAGTCTAGGTCAATTCCACAGAAAGTGTGTGTAAGGTTTATGAAATGAAATTAACTGGTGTTTAGGTATAACGTGGGGTTTTGTTTTTGAAAGAAGAAAATAAAATGAAACTAACTAATAAAAACAAATTAAAGAAAACATGCAAAAAATGATAGAAGTGAGGAATTCAGTAGGGACCCGGTTCTTTGGTTCAATCTCAGCCTACACCTTAATTAAACATATTTTATTAATTTGTTGTTCTCAAACCTATCCTAGCAATTATTAATCGTGAGTTAATAATGAACCTGAGTTTTCCCTTAGGTTTTGTTTAATCAAGATATGATCATTAATTAAACCTAACCACCGAATAACCTAGGATATGATCTCTAGATTTTATTAAGCAGTAGCATTACTCATTAGGAAAATCAATTAATCAAGGCAACAATCACATAAGATGCATCATTTAACTTAGGTCCCGTTATCCCTAATGATTACTAATCATTAGTCGCTACACATGAATTTTAACATAGAAATTATGGATTATATCAAAATTCTAGCAATGGGTTTACAATTAACGATTCAATGAACGCATTAAAATCATCATTTTACAATACCCTATGTGTTCATACACAAATAACTGAATAATAATGAAAATCCGATTATGCATACACAATAGCCAAATCGATCAACAAAGGATAACACAATCAATTTCCAATGAGAGAAAGAAACAACAAAATAATTTTAAAAAATACTTAACCCGGGTCGTCGGCATGAATTTCGCCTCCAAACCGACGTTGAGACGTCATGCCCTTCATGGTTCTTTCCCGAAAAAAACTTCAGTCCCCATATTATAGCCCCCACCGAAGACCCTTTCGATTCTCCTTCACTGCGTAATTACATAACCCGCTCTCTGTCGCACCTTCCTATGCACACCAGCTCTCCACGCTTGTGCTAGCTCTCACTGCTGCAACTCTCTTCATCCTCTCACTGTTACTTTCCCACTGTAGCATTATAGGACAATTAAGGTTAGGAATTTATTGTCCCAGCCTACTATTCACGCTTTCTGCGCACCTGGCTGCTCCTTTATGCATTTTAAGTAAAACACATACGTTTGTGTTTAACGCACAATGTCTGCGTTCAATGCAGACATTGTCTGTGTTTTATCCTCTATGCTCTACCATTTTCTTCTAGCCATTTGGTCCAACGTCCTTCTGTGTCATTTTATGCAACTCCTTAGACGTTGCCTGCTCAGTTGCTTCTTTGCATTTTTCTTTGCTTCCACTGTTGTTTTGATATTTTTCTTTATCCACCTTATTTTCCCAACTGCTATGGTTCCACTTCTTTTGAGCTAAATTTGTTCACTCTTTCCTTCATGAAGACAAGTAAAAATTAATCTTTGAAAAATGACCTAAATATTGTGCTTTCGACTCACTTTAATTTATTTTCTTCCAAATTGTACCTAAAATCATATATGAATTAAATTGAGTATCTTAAGCATTTTCATATCATTAATTGCTAAGTGTAAATGATTAAATGTGTCAACAATTAAACACATACCAGGTAATCTCTGCGGTTACTGAGGCTGACATGCTTGGGGCGGATATGGATGCAGACAAGCAGATGATTATGATCATCAATATCTTAAACTCTTCTTTTCAGCAGTTTAAGTTTAACTATGAGCTCAACAACAAGGATTATACCTTGAGTAATTTGATGAATACCCTTTAGAGTACGGAGGAGATATTAAATATCAAGGCTTATGGGCCAGAAGGTAATGTAGCATCTTCTTCTAAGCTTAAGGTTAAAGGCAAGCAAAAGAAGAAGGGTCCAAAGAAAAAGAATGCTCAAACAGGGGTTAAGGTCCAACCTATGAAAAAGATGGCCAAATTGGACACCAAGGGAAAGTGTTTCCAATGTGGTGAGCAGGGTCATTGGAAAAGAAACTATGTGATCTACCTTGAGTACCTCAAAAGCAAACAAGGTATGGGTTTCCTAAGTTTGTTAGGAACTAGAAATGTGGCAAATTCATCTGATTCTTGGATAGTAGATTCAGGAACCACTAACCATGTTTGCAATTCTTTGCAGGGTTTCAGCAAAGGAAAAGAATACATAAAGGTCAGTTTCAAGTCAAGATAGCAAATGGATCCTATGTTTTAGCAGAATCCATGGGAGTAATTATCTTAGTCTTTCCTAGTGGTCATAAGTTATATTTGGAGGAACATGATTTTCGTTTTTTGTCTAATAAAATCTGGTTATTCCCTATATTTTGAAAATGTTGCTCAATATATGAGAATAAGGATTTTATTTGTAATGCGATAATTAAAAATAGGATTGTTCTTTATAGAATCTATGAAAGGCTCAGTAAACACCACAGAATTAATAAAACCAAGACAATCCAATGATTTTAGCATTAACTTAAAATATTTGAGGCACTGAAGAATGGATCACATCAATCATAAAAGACTTGAAAGGTTAGTGAAGGATGGGATCCTTGCAGGCTTAGATAATGATCCATTACCCACCTATGAATCATGCATTAAAGGAAAAATGACCAAGGCCTCATTTCCTTCAGAACGAAATAGATCTAAATCCACGTTAGACTTGGTACATACTGATATGTGTGGGCCCATGAACATACAAGGTAGAGGAGTTTATGAATATTTCATAACCTTTATATATGATTACTCTAGACATGGTTATTTGTATTTGATGTATAAAATGAGTGAGACTTTTCAAAAGTTCAGAGAATTCAAGTTGAAGTTGAAAAAGTAGGTAGGCAAACCATTACGACAACTTCGATCGAATCAAGGTAGTGAGTACTTATCTGAAGAGTTCCAACAA
>JANITX010171306.1:0-12693 GCA_027564395.1 Erythroxylum ulei
CATTACTTCGCTACTTCCGTCTGCTTTTTAGCTTCCGTCTGCTTTTCATTACTTCGCTACTTCCGTCTGCTTTTTATTTTTTGTTTATGTCATCAGCTTTTCATTCTGTCTTATCTTTGTTTGTCATCAAAATCACTTTATACGTGAATTCAAAATTCTGACTTAACACAAGAGAGTTAGCATTAGTAGAGAGGAAGAAATGGCTCTTGCTGAAATTTACCGCCAGTCCAGACATAGCTTTAAAGTGATTAACTATGTTCACCAATGTATTAATAGATTTTATATGAGCTCTACA
Source organism: Erythroxylum ulei (assembly GCA_027564395.1). NCBI lineage: Eukaryota > Viridiplantae > Streptophyta > Magnoliopsida > Malpighiales > Erythroxylaceae > Erythroxylum > Erythroxylum ulei. Next base: position 296 of record JANITX010171306.1, read on the forward strand.
AAATAAGACAACATCATCAACAAAATAAAGTTTTATAAGAGAGATATTCCTGCATTTGGAATGATATCCAAAATTTGGATGCTTGCCAACTCTGTACTTTATTAATAAGGCCAAATCTTCCATATACAATATAAAGAGGTAATAGGAAAGTGGGTCTCCCTACCTTAAGCTTCTACCACCCTCAAACATGACAAATGGAACTCCATTAATAAGGGAATTTAATGAGGTTGAAGTGATGCATTCCTTAAACCATCCAAATCCTTTGAACAACTTAATTAGGAAGTCCCAGCTAATACAATCAAAAGCCTTACCAAATTCAATCTGAATAAAGCAATTGGGCGAAAAGTTGCTTCTTAAATAGACTTTGAGAAGCTCTTAAACAATTAAAATATTATCTCCAATAAATTTGTTTTTCAAGAAAGATCCTTGGTTGTCACTGATTATATATTGGAGTACTCTTCTCAATTTATTAGAAAGATATTGGTAATAACCTTATAGTTGAAATTAAAGCAAGCTATAGGTCTAAAATCCCTAAAATTGGAAGGGTTTGGGGTCTTAGGGATAAGACACATTAAAGTTATTGATTTTATTAAACAACACTCCTTTAGAGAAGAATACATGAATTGATTCTTTCACTAGCTGGCCTATCTCTACCTATGACTTAGGATAAAAATAACCATTCGCACCATCTGGACCTATAGCCTTTATCCCATTTAGTTGAGAGACAGTAGTCTCAATCTCCCCATATTCAATTGATTTAGTAAGATCTTCTAATTCCACTTTTGGGATCCTTTTTGTAATGAAAGTTCCTAATTCCTCTATAAAGGAGGAGATTTCTTGATTTGAACTAATCAATACTTTATAGTATTTAACAACTTCCTCAAAGATCTCTTTCTACCCACTCAACACCCTTCCATTATGAGATTAAGTGGTAGACGTTCAATTTTTGTTTCTCCTTGTAATCAATGAATTAAAGAAAAATTTAGAGCATTTATCACCCTATTTAAGCTAATTGATCCTATATCTTCGTTGGATTAAAGAATTATGGTCCTTTGTTCCTTGAAGCTAATCTTTCAGATCTTGCTTTCCCATATTAAAAATTAGGGAGTCTCTTAGGTTCCTAGCGAGAATAAGTTGAGTAGAAGCCAATTTCTCCTTAGCTTTATCTAAAGCAACTTTAATGTAAAGCCCTCTCCTTCCATTAAGCTTTTTTAGTTCACCTTTAATAGCCTTTCAATTTTTGCACATATATATACTTCTTTTTTCCCATATAGAGGAGCATCTAACTCTCTCAAAATTTCATCCTAGAAGCCTTCATCCTTCACTAAGAAATTTTTAAATCTAAAAGGAAAGTGTTTAGCAAACCTTTGTAACATATTCTTAACTTTGATTAGGGTATGGTCAAAAAATAAGGGGTCCATAAAACTAGCTTTGCTCTCTAAGAATTTAGTAAGCCATTCAGGATTAACTAGAGCTCTATCTGGCTTTTTATGAAGGAACCATCTAGTACTCTACTTATTACTCCATGTAAACTTGTAACCCTCTTGTAGTAAGTCAGTAATCCCCATTTTCTCAACACAGTTTTTAAAATCTTTGAGGTAGTTCCTCAAACTATAATTCCCTTCAGCCTCAAATCAGTAAAGAGTGGAAATAAAAGCCCAATAAATTATCCAAGGTCCTATACAAACTCCTTCCATTCTCCTCAAACTATGCCACAATTTGACCCTTTGAAATACTAGATTAAAGAAACAGATAAATGATGTAAATAAAAAAATTTCTCATGTAAAAAGTACAACTTTAGATGTATCATCTGTTATTTAAGTCAAACTCCTACACCTTTATAAAATTAAAATTGTAGTAAAGCATGATTTTACCATAGCGATGACATTGATGGTTAGAAACAAAATTCCATTGGGATCCCAGCCTCCTAAACTTATGCGGATGATTCTAATTTTGGATTACATAAGTCCCTAAACATATGTCTTCACTTTAAAGACAAAATCCCAGAAAGAACTCGATATGTTTAGGTAGTTAAGTCCACATGCATTCAAAATAAGTATGGACATATCAGTGGCTTATATTGTTCAGAAACCATAACACTATATGCCACTAACTTGCTCTCTACATCCAACCTCATAATACAAATATAATCATGTAACTGCCTTAATAAATCAACACTTAGACACATCCGACCATTACCTATCCTTCTTCTCCTCGCTATATTTTCATCCATACATATAGTTTGTCTTAAGAAACTTACAAGTAAACTTAGTCCTTGAGTTGTCCAATATTCCAATGGAACATTGTGTATCTTGATCCACAATGGTATACTTTTAACCTTAATTATTTCCAATCTTATCTTAGGCTACCAAACTTGAAGAAATAAAGGAATTTAGGAGATATGTAAGGATCCTCTTCTAGAACCTTCAGAGCTTTAGCTTTAAAGGTGAAAGAAAACAAAAGTAAATTGTAGAGAGAAGTACTTCAATGATCCCCTTATTCTTCCACTAAATTTATGCCTAATGTTGGATAACAGGATATGCAGGTCATTGATCTATAAAGAACCTGACTAAAGTAGCCTCTCAACTTCAGAATTTCTAAATCAAGCACAATAATGGTATTCCCATTTTCCTCCTTTAGAGGAAAGTAGTGTAAAGAAAGGTTAGAATGATCCCTAACTACTTGTTTCTAGCTCCTACAGTGGGGCGGGGACCCATCAACTTTCGAATTAGGGTACAAAGAGGAGGAGAAGGTGGAGGAAGCAAGTGTTGAGAATATGGGCTGAAAAGGGGAGTAAAGGTAGAAATTCTTCCAAGGTATCAAACAAAATACTAAAATAAGTTACTAGGTTTGGTAAGAAACTACCTTGATAGGGGAAATTTAAAATATTGTTACAAAAAAGGTAAGAAAGATCTAGGAGGGAAGGTTATTCTGATCAAGATTACAAAAATGACCTTTAATAGAGAACAAATATAGAGGCCAAAAAATTAGATAATAAGATAACACTAAGATAAATGGAGAGGAAGAAAAGGAGAAGCAGTTTAAGGGGGAAAAATAACCTAGAAACCATAGCTAAGAGGAGTAAAGATAGGGAGAGGACTAACAGAACCCATGTTCTTGGAAAGCATAAGTTATAAAGGTGCTACAAGTGCAATTGTGTAAATATTTTTGTTGTGTTCGAAACGCACCAATAGATAAAGAATTTTAAGAATTGATCAAATGTAAGAAGACTTATCTAATCAATTCAAAAGGTTGCGTGATAAAAACTAAACTGATAGACAATGATAATTATATGAGTCCATCATCAAAGTTGTAGGGTATAGAGGAGAAATAAAACTCATCTCAAAGTGATTAGATTTATAATGGCACATGCAATTTTTCCTATCACCTATTGAAGTGTTATGTCATTGATGATCAAATATAAAGTTGACATAGTGCTTATTAAATCATATCCTAAAACACCATATGAGATATATAAAGGTAAAAGACCTAATTTAAGATATTTACATTTTGAAGAACATGTATGCTACCTATATTCATTTTCCCTTTCATAGGTTTGGGAATTTAGGTCCCATAGGGAAAAAGTGTATCTTTAAAAGATATTTTAAACATTACAAAGAGTTTATATTCAAAGGTGAACATGGAATTAAACAAGTTATTGAATTTGCATCATGGGATATCACATTCTTACAGAATGATTTTCCAAAGCAAGAAATGATAGTTTAAAACTTATCGCTATATGAGAGACCGAATTAAAATGATCTTATAAGGTAAGATCAATTAGATATATTGTCATCTAAGTCAGAGAAATTTAAGAGATCAAAATTTAGTTTATAATTAATGGCAATTGCAACCTAGTGGGAGTTCTTTACTATTACCTCTTTCGAGTGGTAGCAACATGAATACAAAGATATGGTTCTCAAAATTTTCATTATGTCCATATTATGAGTAGATTATTCCTCATACAATTTTTGGAGTTAAAATGAATAAAATTTATGGTAGTTCCATAAGAAAATAATGAGCCAAGGAATATCAAAAGGCTCTATCTAGTCTTGTTAAGGATGAATGAGATGTAGCAATAAAAGAAAAATAAACTTCAATCAGTTTGATTTAAGTATAAGACTTAGGGTGATCTTCTAAAAGGACATAAAGCAATCAAGAACAAATGAGTTTTTCAAATGTTAAGTAAAAGACTAATGGCACCATTAGAATATGCAAAGCATGTCTAGTGGCAAAAGAATACACATAATGAAAGAGATTGGTTATAAGAGGGCATTCTTATTTATTGTTATGTTTTCATCAATTTCACTAATTCTTGGTAGTTTGAATGGGTTTTAATATACATTAAATAGATGTAAAGACTATGATCATAAATAAAGACCTAGATATAGGAATTTATATGCTACAACCATTAGATTTCATTCAAAAGGGCCAAAAGCTTTATATACTTAAATTATTAAAGTAAATATATGGTCTAACATAGTCTTGAAGTAAATTTTATATTACATTAGTGCTATAACCACATCATAGGATTTTTGTGTGATTAAAAGCGACCAATGAGTCTATGTTAAAACATATAATGATAAATGTGTAATTTTATCATTTTATTTTAATGATATTTTTTATAGTTAGTGGTAATATTTAGTTTATCAATTGAATAAAAAATTGGCTTTCAACCATAATCAAAATGAAGAACATGTCTAAGGCTGCATACTTGTTTACAATTAATATTGTCAAAAATCTTTCAAGAGGAGCTTTGTTACTATTATAAGTTACAAATATATTAAGCAGATAGCTGAATAATTATATATACAAGACAACAATCCATTTTTATGATGCCAATTGATAAAGGTAAGCACTGAAGCAATATGTAGTATGCACAAATGCCACAAAAAGGGTGAGAAATAAAGATGGCTCCTTATTTTGAAGAAATTGTAATCTCATGCACACTATATTGTTTATAAGCAAGTATGTTGAAAGGTAGTACTAGAGAGCTCAAATATCAATATCAAATTAAATAAATCGATATAAAGTATAACAATGTCAAGGACATAAAAATACAAAGAGAAATGAATATGTCTATTGACTATTCATAATACTTATTATAAATGATGACATTCAATTGTCATCAACTATTAGATGCAATGTATTTTTAATTAAGAACTAAACAAAAATTTTTTATAATAAATTTTAAATGGAAAATCAATTCTAGAAATATGAGAATGCCTGATTTTGAATGATTTTTTAGTTCTAGAATGAATGTTAGCATGAGTTTTGAACATTCAATTCTAGATATAAGAAGTATATTAAATAGATTTGAGATGCCTTATTATAAGGGTAATTTCTTTCATTACTTAATAAGAATGAATATGAGTTAAGTTTTAATTATCTTATTTATTATTAATCATTAATGATAGAGCCATGCATAGCTCAAAGAGGGCAGTATTTGGCTCTACCTTATTTCAAAACTTTTGATCTTAAACATGTCTGATATGTGTTTAATTATTGATAAATTTAATCCATGACACTTAACTTTATGGTCACAGCCATGACCTTTAATCAGGCCATTCACAGTTGTAACTCAAAGTCTCATGGTCATGACTTTTGACACTAGGCACCCAAAACCTAATTTTCACTATAAATAGAACATGTTGCCATCTAAATGGGTGAAGTGTGAATGAATCATTTTGAAACACAAATGAGGATCAAATCACGACTACTTTGGAGACTCATCAGGGATAAGTTTTTTGACATCGGTTCGAAGATGATATCGACATTGACAAACAAATTTGGGCATTCTCTCATTATATTTGTTGTTCTTTCTCTCTCTAAGGATTGATTATGTTATCCTATGTTTATAGATTTGGGTTTCATGTATAAATAATCTTTAATCTCATTCTCGTTACATTTTTTATGTATGAACCCATTCCTAAAATCGAATACAATACGTAATTGTTGTGTTTGAGATTCATTTATGGCAACTAATGGTGTGGAATCATTAAGGATAATGTAACCTTGGTAAAATGACCCGAGCTTATGTGGTTGTTGCCTTGATTAATTTGCTTTCCTAACATAATGTAGCTGTCTAATTAAATCTAGAGAGCTTATTTTAGGTTTTCTAATAAGTAGCTTTAATTAAAGAGCTTGTTTTAATTAAACATAACCTAAGGGGAAAATGGGGCTAACAGAGCTTGTTGTTAACCTACGATTAATAGTTCTTAGAGAGGTGTGAAAACAACAATTCAATGAAGTATGTTTAATTGTGTGTAGGTCGAGATTGAACTGATGGCCGAATCTCTAGTGCATTCATCGCTTTTCTCATTTTTATGTTGTTTGATTTAATTTGCTTTTGTTTGTTAGTTTCACTTTATTTTCTTATTTGAAATTAAACCAACCCCCCCCCCCCCCTTTCATAACCTAAACAACAATTATTTTCATTACAAAAATTTTACATAGACTCTCTATAGGATCAACCTAGACTCATCACTTGATATAGTTTTAAGTATAATTATTTTATGTAGTGTTAGGATGCACTACTGCAATTTTTACATCATTGCTGGGGAGTTTAGTGCTTTGGATTTTGTTTTTGACTTCAATTGGTGTTGTGTACACATTTGTTTATAACGAGGTTCTTTTCAGTTATTTCTTATTCTTTTCACTTTTTTTTAGTGTTTTGTGTAAAAAGGATACATGGAAGGGAGCATGTCACTATTGGTTGTTATCAATGCTCTTAATGGAAAATTTTCCCATAATCCATATTCCCAATCCTATAACCAAGTTTGGAGCGATCATACAAACATTAGTTATGGATGGGATAGCCAGCAAGAATACTTCCTAAATGAGCTGCAGGACACACAACAATTCCCATATAGACCAGAAGCTTCTTGTTGCAACTTAGGTACATCCCTGGAACAATTAGCTAATGTTTTTTCCACTAATACTCTACATTTCCACTAGGATGTAAGGCAATTTTCGCAAGATACAAGGTTTAGCATCCAAAATTTAGAGAGGTAGCAAAACTCAAGTTCATCTCTAGAAGAATTAGTTAATGTTTTTGTGACTAATACTTTACAATTTTAGCAGGATGTAAAATGATACCAACAGGATGTAAAAACTAATGTTTCGATTCCTAGCCTTTGTAACTCGAATGGATCAGATGGCGAGAACTATCAACCACTTGGAACCACAGAGTGAAGAGAATCAGCTATCTCAACCTGAGGTGTACTTAAGGGACATTAGTTCAGAGACCTTACATAGTGGAAAGGAGTTTGAGAATCTTGAGAGAACTAGACAAGGAATTGCTTATGTATAAGAAGTGGAGAAGGAGCTCGAAGGAGAAAAGGATATATTGTTTAGTTTAAAGGTGAGTATTAAGTCCATAATTATTATCACGACTAATCCTTCACTTTACTTAGCAGGTTGGAGAAATTGGACAAGGAAGAAAAGGGTGAAGAGATATTCAAGATATTCTAAAAGTATGGGGACTTAATAGAGATTAAAAGTTTGAAGATAAGGAAGATGTTGAATATCAATGGTAATCAACTCAGGCCCTACTTGAAGATCCTCAAGTGGAGAAAGTGCAAACTGTGACACCCGAAGATCATAATTTTGTCATATAAGGAAGAAAGTATAGAGTCGAGCCGGCGATAATAACAAAGGGGCTTCTTAGGAGACAACCCAAAGGAAGTTCATTTCTTTTTCTTTACATTTTTTTATATGCATGTGTGTTTTTAAGTTTGTTTGTTTTTTTACATGTTTTTAAATGTTAAAAAAATAAAGAGAGAATTAAACAAACAAATACACATTTTCTCTTTTTCTGTTACTTCTAGGACTATATAGTCATAATTAGAGAGTGAATTCACCAAAAAAATTCATGGCAACTTGATCATGTACTTTTACTCTTGTGATTGGTCAATATGCATTATCTTCAGAAGAGTACTGACTAGTGGTAGACACAAGCAAGTGAGATTTTGAGCCTTTATAAACTGACACATCCATATCAATCTCATTATCTTTTGTTCATGTATGAACTTCATGATATATACATCCTAACTTTGCTTTGATTTTCTATTCAAGACCACATTTTTATCGCTTGCATTAACATGGAAATCATATAGGCATTCTATATTTCATAAGCTACATTAACCAAAGAGCCTACCTAGATCCAACTCAAAGACTTTTTTAATTGTTATGGGATCTTTTATAAAGGAGTTATGATTAGAATGCAATGAAAGAAGACTTCAGGATAAGGAGAGAGCCTTAAATGAAGTCAAGAAAGTTGTGGTCGATAATTTCAGCCAGCAACTTCTAACATACAAATATCTTAAGGACTTTCATCAAGATTTAATTCTTTCCTAGAGACTTTAGAAGCAATTAGGCCTTGGTCGAATGATTCCTAGGTTACTATGCATTGCTAGTTGTAACATGCCAAACCTCATATGCATGTATGAAACTAAGGTAAATTGGTGATCATGATTACCAGTCTATAGCTTATGATGGAGAAGTTAATAGAAGCTCTACATTTAATTCTTCATATTTCAGCATGGTTCATCATGATGCAGAATGACCTTATATAAGCCAACAATACTTATTTCTAATCGATTCCATACAATGTTTTCTACCATGAGCACATCGCGATACAATCCCGAAACACTCTCTTATATCTTAGATCACCATTCAAGACCATTTTACTCATCCTTTAGATCTCCTATGTGTGTGACCCATTAGGTTCCTGGTTATGTTGGCCACTTGAATTAACACTTAATCCAAGTAAGTCAAGAGCGGTATCTAACAACACGTCATGACCCCCAATTGACCAAAAAGTTAATGGTTTGACTATGAACCCTTCCATACACAATATTGCCATGCAATTCGTCCTTTCACCATCTATACCCCACTTGGTTCAGAGTATAGTCAAAGTGTCAACTCCCACTAGACTGACTATGTCACATGTCACATCTAGTCCAAGTGTTATTAGATCTTGTGAGGATCTCATTACTCTGTCTATCATTAAAGACTCTCTTCTTGACACATATCTGTGGCCAGAGAGCCCCGAGTAATGGACCCAACAAGAGACCGTAGGTATGATCTCTTTCTATCAGGAGTGATGAATCCTTTATTAGCTACTTAATTACCTTCGAATACCTCAAGCTGTACTCAATCACCATTCTATGAGTAACTCCTGAAAGGCACCGATGAATAGAGTTAAAGCACAGGATTAGTATTTGAGATATCCTTGAGCAACTCAAGTCAAAGGATATTTGCACCATTGCTATGATGAGACTATCATTCCAGATATCCTTGAGCACCTTAAGTCAAAGGATATTTGCACCATTACTATGATGAGACTATTATTGACACTGGAATAGAATATCCATATGATTGTCTCATAACAGGTTAATCCAATATACTTACTACCCTTAGTAAGCATCAACATGTTAACTCTAAACAACTCATGTTTACAGCTTATGAGATCTACTGCTTGATCTAATCAAGGAGTATAACATGTGCTAGTCTATCCGGATGAATGATATCCCATCTCATTAATCCTATGACTAGGGAAAGTTTAAATACTAACATAATTACACATGATAGGAATCACATTATCATGATCTCATCATGATTTCCTCTATGCTATGGTTTGTATCAAGGATTTCATTAAATCAATTTAAGATCAACATCAAATCCATAAATGTATGAACATCGAAATAATGAAAAATTTCTTTATTAATCGTAAAATGATTTGTACAATAAGTGCTAAAGGTGATTGCCTTTAGAACACTTCTCTAACATAACTTGCATTATAAAAAAAAAGGAACACCATATGCAACGTTGAGAGAGCCACGCATTAGGTAATCTCAATTTTCTTTTCTTGCTTTAGATTCCTTTTTAAGCAGTGATTAGTTTCTACCCTTTTATGTAATGGTGATTATGATTTTGGGTTTGTTTTCTTCACCTTTTTTCTATTTTAATTCTTCAATTCCTTTTATCATTTGCATCTCTTAATTATGTCTAACCTCACTGAATCAAACAAAACAAAACTTCCTTCTAATTTTCATGCTACAAAAATATTCCACCTCAAAGCAAGCTCTGGTTTGGTCCTTCAATTTCACTTCTCCAAGCTCTAAACTTTCTATCTCTTTGCTTGTGTAAATCATTTGGAGGTGTTGCCATGGAGTCGATATATATTGGGTATGCAAGCTTCCTAACAAGTAGCAGAAGCTTCCAAATGAAAATAAACCATTAGAGCGCATTTTAAAAAGTTGCATCGAGTGCTAAAAGAAGAAACTTTCAGATTGAATATGGTTACAACATTTTTAGTAAGACAGTGTTTTCACTATTTAATTTGTGAAATATACACGACAATCAAGCTCCTCTAGTTGTCTCAAATTTGTCTACGCACCTTTGTTTTCAACTCCTCTCTAAGTAATTATAACAAACACCAACAACACTATAAGCATCTCCTTTTCATCTTTTCAACTTCTTCTCTTTTTTCCTTTAGACATTGACACTATCAATTCATGGGCAAGGTGAGTCTTTCAAGTAGGTGTTCTCTTTTAGTTGGTCTTACATCTCTAAGTTTGTTGCTTTTATTACTTTTTGTTACTTTCTTTGGCAATAAGACACTCTATGTTAGAAATCATAAATATTTGTTTACATTAAATGTCAGTGGTTATGATATACGTGAATAACTCCAAGAATCTAACAAGATCATCAAGAAATACCCAGATGGAGTTCCTATTAGTTCTTCATTTACACTTGCATTTCGTAGATTCCAAAGCTCCTATTTTATGCACAATATGAAATGTATCTGTATAAAGAAACATAATTTATTTATATCATATGATTGAACGTGGAAGGAAAGGATTAGACAACTCAACACGGTGTCTTTCGATTTTCTAGAGCTTACTCTCTAAGTTGGTTTTATCTTTGAACTGTTGTTGTTTTATTGTTATTGGTGTGTGCATTATCAAGTAAAACCTTCTACCTTTTAGGAGAACTTGAAAATAATGCATAAATACGTTACATGAAAGACAATGTTTCACTCTTATTTAGGAGAACCTTCTAATTAGATGGCCTTTTAGGAGAACCTTCTAATCAGATGGCCTTTCTATGAAAGAAAATGTTTCACTCTTATTTATCATGAAAATTTCCTCTTTCATAATTGCACCCATCCCTTCTTGGTTGTTGCCTTGTTGAATGTAGTTAGTTCAGCATCTACTAAGTACACTCATTCATAAATTTCAATAAAGGTTCTTATTTCCCTAATTGAAAGCTCATGTCAAGTTCATCTTGAACCTTATCTAGAACTTCTTCCTCTTCATGAAGTGGTAAAGAGTCATCTCCATAATATTATCACCATACAATGACTTTTATTAATTTGGTTTTGATTTATTAATTACATCATCTTAGCTCTTTTGAATCTTCTTTGGTGTAAGCTTGAAGACTCTATAAGCTTTGTTTGTGCTAATATACCATAGAAATGTACCAAGTTCATTATTATTATCAAGCTTTCTCTTTTTGACATTTGGAACATGAAGGTAAGATTTTTAACATAAAATAATTTACTAAACTATTTACTATGGTGTTCTACCTTCGAGTGTTTTGGTGGGTAGCATATATAACCAATATACTAAAGTATTCACTCTTTTAATCAAAAACTTCTTAGGTATTACCTTTTCAACTATTATGCTTCTTTGTCACTCTCACGACAATTATAATATTCTTCTCTATTACTCCATTTTGTTAAATAGTATATAAGGTTATCAATTTGTGAGTGATTTCTTCTTTAGAATAATAAGCTTTAAACTCTTTGGAGACATATTATGAAATATTATCAGACCTTAATTACTTGAGTGAAAGGCTTATTTCTTTTTCTCGTCTTACTTTCACTTTTTTGAATTTCACAAGCACTTTAACATTTATTTCAAAACTGCAATCTAACTATATCTGCTATAGTTATAAATAAATAATACGAAGAATCTACTCTCATTTAGTGAAACCTCACTCATAGGTTATCATACATCAGAGTGAAGTAGTTCCAACCTTTACTTTGCTCTCCAAGAAGTTTCTAACAGAAAATCTTACTTGTTTACTAAGTTGATAAGACTGAAAATTTTGTAAAGTTTTAATCACTTTGGAAAGATCTTGCTCAACATTATTGTCATTCATATTTTTAATGCATCAAAACAAACATGTCCCATTATGTTATGTCATATTACTAATTTATTAATTAACATAGGCAACTTAGAAACATATATAAAACTATTCTCTTCAAAAGACTTTTCTTAACATTCTAATTAACAAAAAAGTTTGCTTTTAATGCAAATTCTCATCAATTTGAGCTCCTTTAATATCAATTATCACTCATTCACCACTAGCAAAGTTCATTCATATCC
>JANITX010171356.1:0-12686 GCA_027564395.1 Erythroxylum ulei
TAACGGGTAAACGGGTATGGGGGTGGTATCCCCCTACCCGCCCATACCCGACGGGTATTTTTGTTATCCCCCCATACCCGTCCCACGAGTAAATATTTGCTCCCCATACTCGCCCCATTCGGGTAATTTTATCAGGTACCCATCGGGTTCGGGTACAATTGTCATCCCTAAACATACCATACACATTATGTTTCTAGCTATTTTTACTACAAATTGCATCTTTCATTATTAAAAATGACAAATTCGAAGCCATTTGTAACCTTTTGTTCCTATCTTAATTATGTCATCTGTTGCATATTGAGTAATTTTGTGTCCATATAGATTGTTTCTCATTTGTTTCATTTAAAGCATTATTTTGGCATATTTGTTCTTGCCATTTTCTCATCTACCACATATTGCAGATTTTGGTTCAACTGAACCAATCTAGTTGATTTAATACACATTTATATTTATCCTATTGTGAATAAATCTGATATTGTAAAACTTATTGCAACTGTCTGATTTGATCAAACTATAATCTTTAGGTGCAAAGAATGAAAAATTTTCTATCAGTTTACAAGCTTTGTTATATTGTTACAAGAGGCATCACTGAACTAGCTAGAAAGGTAGATGAAACTAATACAAAATTTATATATCGTAAAAATTATCAGATCATCACATAGTTTTGTAATAACTCTACTTCATCCATTCATATTTAATTTTTGATCATGAAACTGTAAAATATTTGGGTTTTTTTGGCTAATTAATATCAAATTAAAGGATTTCTCATATTCCCAGTATCTATCAATCCTATTTTCCCTATTCTACTTTCAATGGCAGTCTACATTCTGTGGAAAGAAAGGAATGCAAGGATCTTTAAAAACGAAGCTATGGGGGTGGATGGAGTGAAAGCCAGAGTTCTCACTCTAGTTCAGGAGCACCTCAGAGTAAACACCAAGGCAGGTAAGAGCATGATAGGTTTTTTATTTTAACATACTTGAGCAGGTTTTGTTGCAGGTTTTAAACAAAAACACTTGGGGTTTGAGAGCTCAACCAGTCTCTAACTCTTGGACACCCCTTCTCTGTGGTTTCCCACACAGTCAAGGTTGTATCTTCTTCATCTGGAGTAGCAGTCCACTCCTCTATTGCATTCAACACAGATGATCTTTCTTTTACGAGTGACTATGCACAGGAATGTTTTGAAGTCGATCCTTTTGATGAAATAGAGTTAAATGTCAAGGTTCAAGGCAAGCATTCAACACCAAGGATAGGCCAATCCCAGGTCCAGCAGCATCAATTAACGGGGGTTTTAAGATTGTGTGAGTGCTGTGCTTCTGAAGCTCATTGACCTCCTTTGCACAACTGCTTGAGTGTTTGCTTGTTCAGATTGTTTCATTAGATGTAGTTTGCTTCGGTTATTACTCCTCTTGGACCTTTGTATCCAGTGTTGCTGTTTTGCCATTTGAGGAGCATTTTTCGAGGAACTCTTAGTAGCTTTGTTTCTTTAGCCTTTGGTAGCTTTCAGATGAGTTTCTAAACTCTCCCTTACCATGTAAATAACCTTATTCTTTCTTTTAATCTTATTACTGATTTAACCAAAAAAAAATTAAGGACTCTCAATAATCCACTATATTTAATCCATTATATTTGATCTTTATCATACCATTAAAGATATTATTTGATGTTAATTAAATGAAATTAATTAATTAGTTAATTATTATTAGATAGTAATTCCTTAATCACTTTAAATTTTAATATATATTTACAGATCATATTTATATGAAGTTATGTATAACATTATCTCTTTTGGACCACATTTAATTTGTCTATAACAAGTGACAAACAAAGGTGAGATTTGATAAAATCTCAGGTCAAACTTTTATTAATATGAATCGTGAGAACTATAATTTAATAAAGTGAATATTTCTTAACACAAAATACAATATCAAAGAAAATGAAAATTTGAGGACTTTGACTTTATGAATGTAAATATTATTCCATTCATGATCTATAAGATGAGGTGAAACAATAATGAGCTATATATGTACAAACTTTATCGTCTCTATTACAATAAAGTCAAAGGTATAAACATGAAATTAGGATCAACAGTTCATATTAGACATTGTAAATGATTCTTATATGAATACTTCGCAATCCCTTAGCCATAGAACGGCGATTTTCTTCTCTTTCACTTTTATTGTTCTTTAAGAAGAAAGGCGCAACTTTCTTCTCACAGTAAATTTTTATTGATCGTGCAATATTATCTACGATCTTCAAATATATGATGAAATTCCTTAACCATAATGCTTGTGTTATAGTTTTATAGAAAATTGTAAACTCAGCTTCATAGTGGATGAGGAAACTATACTATGCTTAGTACTTCTCTTTAATATTTCACCTCTATCAAGCAGAAAATTTTGTTAGTACTCAAGACTTTAGGTTACTTTAGTATCTCTCGAACGTTCCCATTGCATCTACAATATCAAGTGTATTACAAACTTATTCATAAATCAAGTTACCAATTACAGATTCATATGATATATCCTTCATTTTTTTCCTAGTCCAACTCGTTATTTGGATACTAATGTAGATTAAACTTGCCTTTTTGACAATAAGTGATGAAGAGCATGTAGTCATCGAATACCTCTTCAAACTTTTTCAATGCAAACTTTATGAGGCAATCTTAAGGTTTATTAGACCTATCTCTATAAATATATATTAATAACATAAGATTTCTTATTCATATCTTCTATTTTAAATCTTTTAGAGAGAAATTGTTTTGTCTTACATAGCAAACTCAAATAATTAGTTATAATTATTGGATCATCTATATATAAAATTAAAACAAGTATCTACACCTAATAATTTTAGGCGCTTAACAATGATTTCTTTAAAATCATAAAAGGTTACAACATTATGAAATTTTTTATACCGTTAAAATGAGGCCCAATTTAGTTCATATGTAGACGTCTTTAGCTTGTAAAGTAAATGACTTCCATTACTAGAAATTCAGGCAAGCCATATATATTTCCTTATAAAGACTTAATTTAAAAACAATTGAATATCCATTTATTGCAATTCTATATCAAAACGATTAAGGCCATGACTATCAATAGTAAATCTTTTTCAGAAAATGGAGAGAATCGTTCATGATAATTAATACCATCATTTTGAGTAAAACATCTGAGTTCTAGCATTATATATCTCCATATTATTAAAAAAAAAAACCCTTTGTTTTAAAAAAAACAATGGCTTTAGCTCTTTCTAGTTATTAAACAAGATCCCAAACTTAATCGCTACTCATGTGTTTTAATTCTTCTTATATGGATTGGTACCAAAGATTAAAATTAACATAATCCATTGCCTCTAAAAAATAAAGTGGTTCTTATAAGGACTCATATCTAACTCCTAAAATATACCACAAAATCATCAAAAATTATAGATCTCCTTATCCTTAAGGACCTTCTAGCACTCACTTCCTGTAATGTTGTAAGAACATCATTTGTTTGTTCTTTATGGGGAGTTATTACTCAAACAAGTTGTTCTTTTATATTTAAATGAGACTTTTTAAAAAAATAATCAATTTATATAAATTTAGAGGTTTCTTATAGAGATCTTTGTCTCCTTTAATTTAATTGGATGATGGATACTTCCACTAGACTTAGAATCTTCAAAGAAACTTTTATATGTAGATACAACTATCTTCGTTTATTTGAGGGATAGTAAAATTTAAATTTCTTAAAGGACTTTGCATATTTAATAAATAATCATTTATTGCCTATGCAATTTTTTAGGATAAGATTATAAATCCTTACTTTAGTAGGATAAACCCATATGTGTGAATGTCTTAAAATAGGTTTCTACTATTCCATTTCTAAGAAGGAGTTTTAGGAAAACAAATCTTGATAAAAGCATATTTAAGATATAAACTACAACTTTTAAAGACTCACTCTATCAACTAAATAGGAAATTAGATTTATCAATTATGCTTGTCACCATGTTCATAAGGGTAAAATTACTTTTTCACACTATGTTGTTATGGTATATGTAGCATTGTCTAGTATGCAATAAATCCTTTCTCTAGAAAATAAACATAATAAATGGACCCTTTTCTTATCCTATCTTTATATACTATTATAATATTCTTCACCTACCAAATATTATGTTCTTAATCCTTTTCTCCTTTTGTTTATCTACTTTCACTTTGAAAACCTTAAGGAATCTAATGCATCTAATTTGTAATGCATAGAGATACATGAAAATTGAATTTCATCTATGAATAAGATAAAATTTCATTAATCATTCAAATAAGGGAAAGTAAAAGGGACAAAATATTAATTTGTATGATCTTAAGAGTCCTCAAACTTCTAATAGCACATTTAGTAACTTGTTTGTTTTAAAGTAATAAACATAACTACTAAAATCATTAAACGTTAAGGTTAGTTATTTATCTACTTTTTGTTTACAAACATATAAAGTCAATCGTAGCAAGTTATTAAAACTAAAGTAATCAAGAGAATTGATTCCATGGAGAACTAGTCACTAAATCTATTAATCTTAAACAAACCAAATAAATGAAGTAAAGAATCGATTAAAGATAATTAAACTAATGTACTAAAAAACAATAATTAAATAAATATCAATTGACAAATCTTAAATATTCGACGTTCACTTAGATAGACTTCCAATTATTATATAATTTTGATTAGCTTGGTTAAAATTACCATTAATCTAAGGTATCTTTACCCTCCATCGAGAAAAATGTATATTTAATTAGGTAACTCCTACCTATCAATAACTTAACCTAATCAATCATATTAAACAAAGTTAATCTATACAGTTATCACCAAAGTATAGGATACTATCATTCCACAACGTTAAAGTGTTTATTATATTGGTGCATGAATTTTGCTAACCTATCAATCCTTCAGACAATCCCTAAGATTAAATTTATGGTGGCTAATTAAAATCCAATATCAAAATCCAATATCAATAACAAAGAGAATAAATTTAATCAATGAAATATATCAAAACATGCATAAATAATTGAAGAATCATTACAAGTTACATATTTAACCTTATATAGTATCTTAGTCACTAAAGATCATGATAACAAAACAAAAACAAATAATTCTCAACTTAGAAGAAAATACACAAGAAACAACTAGAGAAGATGTCATAAGCTCCTCTGATCCTTACTTTAGATATTCCTCCAATGCTAGGAAAGAACAAAATCGTGAAAAACTATGCTAGTTAGCTCTTAAAAGTCAAAGTCTCTAGATTAATTATAATATAAGTATTTACAGATAGGATACAAAATTAGTGTTTTAGATGGTTTAAACTTATGAAACAACATGTCTTCGTAAATTGTATCTAAGAACAGGTGTTGGAATAGGACTAACACCAAGTTGTACCTAACATTGGTTTTGTACTATTTCTTATTATAAATTTAAAATAAGTCTAACCCCATTCTAGGATCAACTTTAGCACTAGTCTTGTTCTACTTCTAAATGCCTATCAATATGTAAAAAGGGTTCCTTTTATACCTCATTCCACCAACTTCTCCACTTTTAAATTTCTTCTAGTTAGAATTAGGTTCTTATGTCTTCTATAAAATTATTCCATCTTATTATCTTCCAAATAAATTTAAAATATCATCGATTGGGCAACTATGAAGAAAGTTATACAAAATCTTGTGTTGACTCTTTAAATTAAGATAATGAACTAGACATAGATAAAATTCATATATAACATGTATAGAAGTGCTAAATATCAAGTAACATAAATAACGTTTATATAGACCTATCAAATTTCTTTACACTTAACTCATTGCTTGTCCTCAAGAAAGTAAACCCTATCTACAAAGTTAGACTCCACTACTAAAAAAATAATTTCAATTTCCTAGGTATACGATGAAATTTAGCATATGCCACAAGTCTTGACACCCCTAGATGTCTGTAGTGGATATGTTATAGTCTTCTAAGGATTTACTTAAATGCTACCTACAAACTTTAATTTGAACTCATTATTTATCCTCATAATTAACACCATAAGATATACAAGTTCAATTCTCAAAATAATTGTAAAACTTAAACACACAATGATTGATAAAAAAATCGCAATACTAATAAGACAAAGTAAAAACTGTTTCACCTCCCTCATTAAGCTCAAATACTATAAATTGATATGTTCTCACAAGATATCACTCATTTAAAAGAAATTTGAATAATGTTTTAATGGAACCAAAGGGTTAAATAGGTTAATAAAGAAAAAGGAACAGGAGAAACAAAAATATTCATAATAGTCGAATAATAACAAATCAATATAAAGAAAATAAATAAACTATTATTCCACTAATTCCTCATATTCTTGCACCTACCCTTTTCCTTCATACTTTAAAAGACAAAAGTCCCATTTAAATGACCTCTTTCATACACTTGACCATCTCCCTACACTTATTTTCTTGCATCCTATTAAAAAAATATCAAATCATAACCAAAAGATCCCCTAATCATAAATTAGAGAGTCAATACTTATTTTTCTTTTAGGTTCAAGGTCCTTAAAGGTTACCAAGAAAAAGACTAGATTTTATATAAGGCTTAAAGGGCTTCTTAATGGATTGATGTATAAAGTTGGGCAATTTCACTCAAACTCAATTCCTAAGTCATTTATCTTCTTAATTCTTAAACAAATCATACAAGTAATCTCTAAAAGATGAAAAAACAAGTTATAGAAATTGAAAATCAAAGAAGGTATCTGTATAAGAACCAAAGATATATGCATAAAGGCTCAAATTCCTTACAAAATTGCTTAATTTAAAACAAAGCACAATCATTTAACAAATTTAGTTTTCTAGCATTCATTAAATCAATATTTGCATAACATTCATGTAATCATATTTGACATCTAATTTTTCCAATATATATTAACATAGAATTATGTATATACTTACATTATCAACTCAAAGCTATTAACAAGCTCCTTAAAACATAACCTAAAATAAAAAATAAATAAAAATGTTAAATCTTTGAAAATTTTCATACAATTAGATCAATTTATAACTTAGCCCTCTACACTTTAAAAAAATAATATCCTCATTATTGTATATCCTTAGTAAAGAAATAAAATATCCACACACAAAAACTCTCTTAAAGCCTATATAATTGAAATGGAAATTCTTGTCCTAAAGTACTTAACCATACTCAAAATCTACACAGCATTTGAAATAAAATTTTGAGGCTTAAAATTAATAAATATAACCTACATTAAAACTTCCAATATTTTTATTAAAAAATAAAAATACATAATAAGATAAAAATAACAAAAACTTCCTAAACAAAATTGTATGTATGAATGAATGTAACAGAAGCCTAAAGTCATTAGGATAATTATCCCTATGTTTCCTCCTTTAATCATAGCATCTTCAGCATTATCATTCCTTTTTGCAATGTAGCCCCTTATCATTCTCCTAAGTATACCCAAATAGTCTTATCCGATCATCATTGATGTAGTTGGCCTCTCCATTCTTTAGAACACTAAAACTATAGAGGTCCACCATTTATTTTATTAGTAACTAACTAATTAGCACTAGAAATGCAAAATTCTTATTCAATGATTAGTGTCAAATCACACTATTGATTATTATATCAAAGATGATAACTAGATTGGTGAAGTGACTCCTAAGTTGTCGAAGAGGAGATTGAGAAGATATAAATTAGTGATCTAAATCTAGTTTAACCAACTAAACTAAAGTTGGATATTATGGCTTAAGGTGTAAGTCATTAACCATATTTGGATAGTTATCTGTTTAGACAAAGGATACATCAGCCTTACAAAATATGCTATCCCTAATCCAAAACTATGTAAAGCATCCCTTTGACTCCACTTATAATGCTTTGATGGTCATTTACTATGGTAACTCAAACGCCTCCTCTATGATGGCATTCTGAAGTGCTCCTCAATTGCCTCCTCCAGACTCACCACCTCATAGCTTTAGACATAGGAGGAAAGGGCCAATGGCTTTGATTTTGCTTTATCCTTAATGTTAGTATAAAATTCCTTCAGCGCCTTTAGTTAGAAGTCTCTCCAAATAGTCAATAAGTGATCCCACTGTAAACTCCATTGAACATTCTGAATCTTGAAAACTCAGTCAATGTCTGGGAAGATAGTCTTCTTAATCCCCGCATGATTGTTTCTCCTTTTATTGAACCGTTCGTCTTTTTTAGTTTTATAAACCGAGAAATTTTGTGGAATTGGTAGTGAAATAGGAACCCACCTCCTTTTTGCTATATTTTTATATCTTGGAGGCTTTATTTTCAATATAAATCACACAAGCCAACTAATCTCTTCAGACAACAGCTTAAAAAACACAAACACATAACCACAATAAAACACAATTATACCACAAAATCTATAATGCCAAGCTAGAAACTTCCTAAATCCACAATAACAGTCCACACATTCAAATCTTCTCAACTAAACTTAAATTCCAACCTTAGTGCACTAATATTATAAATATTGATAAAAATAGATTAGGCACAATTAAACTCAAAATATCTGCTTGAATAGCTCCTAAAATACTTATAAATCAAAATTCCCAATTTGTGGTTTTTTGACACAAAAATATGAAAAATGGGTTATGAATTGATATTTTCAAATGTTGGTTCTATGTTTAAGAGAAATATTTTATGTTTTAAAGGTTAAATTGGTGTTTGAAGTTAAGATTAGGTTGAAAGTTCAAGTTTAAAAGCAAGAAGGATTAGGGTTTAGGGTTTTTTAGAGGAAAATTGTAACTTTGAATTTATAATTTTTGGGATTAGGATGAGACTAGTGACAAATAAAATTCATAAGTGTTGGCACTAATTTTATTCTACTTCTAAAAAATTTTCTTTGTTTTGTCTTCGAAAAATATATGTATACTATATTTTAGGATTGTTATTTGTCCTTCTATAACTAGCACTAGTTATGCTCTATAACCCCCAATTCATTTGTAAACACTAATTTTTCCATCTTCTTTCTGCTATGTCTCATCCTATATAACCTTTGGTTCATAAATTATGATATGTATGCATGCTTAAAAAAATAAAAATGTAATAACATACCTTAAACCAAATTTAATAAAGAAACTATGTTAGTTAACAATAAGACTAATGGAATATAATTGAAATTTTAACCCACAAAACTTAAATGTGGAATTACCCCCATATGAAAAAAAACTATGACATGAAACTCAACCAAATAGGGTAATTAAGGTTAATAATTCTCCTTTAAGTCCATATATGTATAATGAAGTAAAACTTTAGTAAATTCTACAAAAAATTGTCTATAAAATAAAATACAAATTATAAAGAAATTAACTGTAAAATGAAAAGAAGAAAGAAAATAAAAAAGTTTAAAGTCATTAGGTTGCCTCCCAAAAAAGTGCTTCTTTTGATGTCTTTTAGCTAGAATCCCTTTTTAGATTTATACTCATCCCAAATCTCCATTAGGATAAGCTTTGATTTCCTTCCTGCATAGAACATAAAGGAGAGAAGGAATTAGTAAGATTTACTTGAATATCTTTTAAGTGTATATGTTGCTGATGAGGAGGCAAGGTCTTAAATATAAGGTTGGGTACTTCTTTGTTAGAAGATATAGGCTTCATCTCTCGCTTTTACCTAGAAAAACCATCTCTAGTAGTATGCACATTCTTTTGATCCTTAAGTCCTAAGGTTTTGCATATTTTTTTCTCAAATAATCACTAGAAGCCTTAAGTACTTCTTACATACTATAGTCTTTTAAGTCCATCTTAAAGCGATTCTCATCAAGAGAAAGAAGTCCTTTTAAGGTTCAGTAGATGTAAAACTCTGCTTACACTTTACTTACCCTAAAAGTCACCATCCCCTTAGTAGCATCAATCACAACTCCTCTTATTAAGAATGGTCTTCCAAAAATAATAGGTAAATCACACTTCATGTCTACCATAAGAAAATTAATTAGAAAAATGTTTATACTTTTATTATTTCCCATGTCTTAGATTAAAATCATCTTCATCTAATTTGAAGGATCTAATTTTGTGTTGTCAAATATGAAGATGCTTATACCTCATATAGGGATGCCTTTTACTTCTCCCTAACCACTTTGGTTTATGAGTTCCTTTTTAAGATCTCTATTATATTATTAACCTCATCGATAATCTTTGTATAGATTATGCCTTGTGATGCAGATCTTACCAAAGTTTGACATGTCAACATAAGGCTCTCATAGAAGAATTGCATCACCAGTTGTAAGTAGTATTGGTGATGTGGGAATAAACTAAGAAGAGCTCTATTTCACTCTCAAGTTTTATGAAAAGTTTTTCCATCCTTCTATACGAAGCAATATATTTGAATCCTCTTTTCGGTAGTCTTATATAAAAGGAAGAATCTTAATAAAAATTTGTCGTACACCTAAACCCCTCCTTAAAAGAATCCACCTCTATTAAGATCAGCGATGTCCTTGTTTGATCTCTCATGTAGTATGGGAAACACCTCATGCTAAGTTCATCTTTTTTAGGCCATTTAATGGAAGTGTTTAGATCACCAAATACAATTCCTTAATGAATGTGATTGGGTTTTCACCATGTGATCTACCAAAGGTCAACAACAAATGTAGATACATTTATTTAAGCTCATAATTCCTCACTCTTTAACTAAATATAATGTAAAGGGACTTCCACTAATAAATAGAAATTAGATGTCCCTCATGCGCATTCCTTGTGGTTGTTACACCATATTCAAAGCTAGACTATCTTGTTGTTCAACCATTTCTACTACTTATTAATCTGTTTTTTCTATAAGTTCATTTAATTTCATGAAAAAATTGAAGTAAAGAATCCAAGTGATAGCTATTTTGTGTTTAGATTAAAGTTTTAAATTAATTGAAATTGTTATACCATAAGTATATTACTTGCATAAAATAATATAGCAAGGTATAGTTCCCTTGAAAATTGGTTAGTCACCTTGTAATTAAATTGACTTTTGTTTGAGTAAAACAAATAATGAGAGATTGAAATTGCAAAAATTCATAATTTAAAGGCTTGCAAACACATTTCAAAATGTCACAAAAATAAGAACACAAATTTGGTTTAAAGAATCAAATTATAATGGTTAGGGTCATTCTCTCCATATCATATAATCCCTCACTTTGGTGATGTAATCATGCTTAGTCCTAAGCATTCTAATGTATTGGCCCTTTATCTCCTAATAATTGAACTAATTAAGCCCAAAATAGCAATTAAAATTTGGTATGTGATCTCTCAACCTACACACTTTACTTAACTGTTAAGTGGATATGAAGTAACCTATCGGATAGTAATCAAAACATCCAAGATCTCTCTAAGCAAGGCGTATAGAGTCCATACATCATAAGCATTAAAGCAAACCATACACTAAACCAAATTGAGTTCTTACATAGTTATGATAAGAACAACCCTAAAATCTACTTAGAAATCCATTACAATCATCAACAACATCCTCACAATAAGTCCATACATCTTCTCCATACAATAACTAAACCAAAACAAATGAGAGAAGAGAGAATAGCAAGCTTATGAGTTGAAGAACAAAGCTAGAACTTAGAGTGGCAATTTTAAAATCTCTAGAAATCACTTGATTCTCCTTGAAAATCCACCCAAAAATATTTCTATCTTCCTCCTTTTGATATGCTACATGACCCTTACCTTTTAAAAGGTTTAAAATGGGGTTTTTGTACCCTTTTGGGTGCTTAAACCGATTTAGGATGCAAGCGAAGCAAACTAGAATTGCCAGCTGCAAAGCTAGAAAATTCTAGCTCTACCTGGGCCACGACCATGACTATGTTTTCCAACCTTATTTTCTTCTTTTGTTTCTCCTTTGATACCTACAATAAGTCCATATGCAAGTTAGTTGATAATCAACACAAATAGAATTCAAATCCTTTCTAAACATTAGCATACAACCGTGCAAAATGTATGTACATCAAAACACATGAAAAGCATGCAAACTTAAGTTTAAAAGCCTTCATTTATAACCTAACATGCAATTTATCATATACAATCATATACACATGCAAGTTATATGAAAATAACACAAAACCTAGGCTAAACATCCTAGTATATATACTAAACATACACATTATCACATAATATGACTTAAGACAATCTTATAACAAATATCACTTATCACCAAGCTATCAATCTTGAATTTCCTATCTTGCATTACCTACCCAAAATATATAAAAATTAAATTAAAAGAAAATTAAAATTAAAAAATAATAAAAATTGAAACTTTAATTCCATAATAATGATGCAAAAAACTTGGTCTATTTTTTAAATATAAGCATAAAGAGCCAATTGCTATAAGTTATTAAAATAGAAGTAATATAGATTAGCAATCTTACAGAAAACTAATCCCTAAATCTACTAATGTTTATTAAATAAACAAACTAAATATACTAAATAATTTATTGAAGAGAATAAAACTAATGAATAAACAAAAATAGAGTAAATAACTAATGAAAGAAAGATAAATTAAACAAATGCCAATGTTTCGAGGTTCACTCATATGGACTTACAACTATTATAGAAGTTTGATTATCTAGGTTGAAATAACAACTAAACTATGATTCGTATATATGTGTATACATACATACATACATACATACATACATACATACATACATACATACATACATACATACATACATACATA
>JANITX010171364.1:0-12685 GCA_027564395.1 Erythroxylum ulei
AGACCGAATCTCATCTTTCATTACTAGCTCCCACTTGATGGCATCCTCTGTTTGACATGCCTTTTTATAAGACTCACGCTTGCCTCCATCAGTTAACAATAGATAATCTGAGTATCTCCTGTTTGGCACATAAGGTCGAGAAGAGCTTCTCAATTTAGGAATAGGAAAGGTGGGCTATGGTGATTCAGGCTAGGCTTCTTCTTAACAGATTCCTCTAATTGAGGATTTGCTTCCATTTGCCTCACTAGAGAATTTAGTTTATTGTTGATATCAACAAATACAGGTTCTCTCTGAGGGACTTTCTCTGATGCATGTCGCTCTTTATACATCAGCTTTTCATTAAAGACCACATCTCTACTCCGAATGATCTTCTTGTTTTCATCATCCCAAATGCCATACCCGAACTCATCCTCGCCATAGCCAATAAATGTGCATTTCTTGGATTTTGGATCAAGTTTAATTCTACCTTGATCATTGATGTGCACATATGTTGTACAACCAAATACCTTGAGGTGTGAAAGTTTCACATCTTTTTCACTCCAAACCACCTCTGGTATCTTGTACTCTAATGGAACTGATGGACCTCAATTGATGAGATAAGTTGTTATGTTGACTGCTTCTTCCCAGAACTGCTTTGGTAAACTTGATTGCATCTGCATACTTCTAGCTCTTTCTGTTAAGGTTCAATTCATACGCACTACTACACCATTATGTTATGGCGTTCCTCCGATTCTCTTCATTTTGATTCCATACTCGTAACATAACCTTTTGAATCTAGTGTCCTCATATTCTCTACCATTGTCAGTTATGAGCTTCTTTATCTTAAGACTTGTTTCATTTTCAACCATAGCCTTCCATGTATTGAAAGCATCAAATACTTCTGAGTTGTGTCTTATAAAGTAAACCCACACCTTACGAGAGTGATCATCAATGGATGTCACGAAGTAATGCTTTCCACCAATGAATGGGGTAGTTGTTGGCCCCCAAACATCATAATTCACGAGCTCAAGTTTCTCCTTCTTTGGTGTTCTACCACCTGTTTGAAAGCTAACTCTCTTCTGCTTTCCAAGATTGTAGTCTTCACAAGTATCAAGTTCTACTAACTGTAGACCTAATAGTTTTCCATAGGAATGCATTAACTTCATTTCTTTTCACCCATGTGGCTAAGTCTCTGGTGCTACAAGTTTTAATCTCCACTCCCTTGTGCAACTGCAATTGAACAGCATACTCCAGCTGTTAGGTAGAGACTACCATTCTTCTTTCCTTGTGCTACCATCATTGCTCCCTTTGACACCTTCCAGTCATCACTACGGAAGGTTGTAATGTAGCCTTCGTTTGCCAATTGTCCCAATGAGATTATGTTCTTTCTCATATTAGGGATATGTCTAACATCCTTCAACTCCCAGATTGCTCCATTCAATTGGAGCTTTACTACACCTTTACCGACGATCTCGCAAGGTTGATCATTACCAAGATACACATTGTCGAGATTTTCAAACACATACTTCTCGAGAAGACCTTTCTCTGAAGTTGCATAGAACAATGCTTCGGGGTCCTATATCCATGCCTCTTCCATGTTTTCTAAGGCACCATCCCCACCTGAGGTGGAAGCTATATTTGCCTCCTGGTTGTTAAACTCCTGCTTCTTCTAACCAATTTTGAATTGATTTTTGTAGTGCCCAGTCTTTCCATAATTCCAACACTTCATATTTTTTTAGTTTTGGGAAGTAGTGGGATTCCGTGGCTTGGACCTTCTGTCCTTTGATCTATCATGGTATCTAGATTTCCCACATCCTCTGCTTCTTCCTTTTAATTCTGCAGCAAGGGTGGAGGAGGATGAGGCTTCACCTATTTCTTTTCTTCGAGTTTCTTCATTAATAATCAGGCCACTAACATCCTTGAATTTCAACTTGTTGGTGCCCATTGAGTTACTCACTGATGTGACTATAGCACTCCAACTCTCTGGGAGGGATGAAAAAAGTATTAAGGCCTATATTTCAACATCAAGATCAATATTTACTGTACTCAACTGGTTCAAGACTTTGTTGAGTTCATTGATATGATGACCTACAGAGGTGCCTTCCACCATCTTTAAGTTGAAAAAATGCCGCATCAAATGTATTTTGTTTATTACCGACGGTTTTTCATAATACTCCGTCAGTTCCTCCATAAGGCTTTTTGTGGTTTTTGCCTTTACAACGTTAAAGGCTATATTATGGGATAAGGTCATTCGAATTGCTCCAAGGGTCTGCCTGTTAAGAATAACCCAGTCTTCATCTGACATGTTTCCTGGCTTCTTTCCAAAGAGTTGTAGAAACTGGTTCTTCTGATACAGATAATCCTCTATATGCATCTTCCAGTATTTGAAATTTGTACCATCGAACTTATCGATTTTGTTGAGCATATCATTTGGTGCCATCACTCCCATTGGCTTCTAATTTCTTCTGACTATTGAACTGTGATTCACAGTTATCAAAGTTGATTCCTAGGAAAGGTTAGGCAGGGAGATACAACAGGTCCCACTTAAGTTCCAATTTTCCTTAAATATAACTTTAGCTAAAGCTCCCAGGAAAAATTTGGAGGGGTCACAATTTCTATAATTTACTACCCAATCTCCTTAGACAGAACCTCCATAATAACACCACTCAGTAGCCAACAAAAAGCACTTGAGGTAACTTTTCTGATGTAGGGGATCCACTTCTGTGACAACTATAGAGCATACTCACTTCTCCAAGGTTCTGATACCAATTGTAAGGAAATTAGACTATTTCCATACAACTAGAATACCAGTTAACAAACATACAACAAAAAATTTGATAACAGAGTTCGGCCAAATTGTGGTTACATCTCCGGAGCTACTACACACCTTTTTATTGGGGAGAAAAACAATCACTTACAAGTGTTTACACTCAAAACTCAAAACTCTAGTGTTTACACACTCTCTCAAACCCTTACCCCAATACACCTCAAAATTACTCACAAAAAAACTTACAACTCTTAATATTTCTCTTACTTGCTAATTAAGGAGAACTAAAAGTTTTACACTCTAATATTTTCTTTTCTTGGGATGATTTTTAAATGGAAGGGAGAGGGGTTCTATTTATAGTTGTTGAGCCACTCCCCTCCCTCACTTATCTTTAACGTGGGACAAACTCCCTTATAACAAAAAAATAGCAAACACCTTCTATGTTTAACCTTATACTTGATTCCCTAACTTCTCGAAGTCCTTTTAGTAATCTCGTAGGGAGAAAATTTATTTGATTTTAGACAAAGAATCGTCAATATCTTTACACTCAGTAGGATCGAATTAAGCCCATAACTCCTCGATAAACAACGCCCACGTCACCTCCTTTCCTTTCTCCTTGTAAGCCTTACGTAGCCATTGTCACCAATAGTTTGTCTCTCTCTGTAAGTGAAAGGAAGCCAATGAGACTTTTTTTGCCCCCAAGGTACCCTGGTAATCGAACAATTGTTCCACACAGGTGAACCACTTAGTGGGATCGTCTCTAAGTATTGTGGAAACTCAAGCTTGGCCAATTTGGATAAAAATTGGGTCATATTTTGGTTAATGGAAGAATGATTTCCATGCCATTCACATGTGCTTTTGGATGGAGATTCATACTTTGAAAGTAATGTTGGTTTTCTATCCCCTATCGGAAGTGGGTGAGATTAGAGGCCTCCATTAAGGCTATATAGTGAGGCATATGCTTAAGATTTTATATATCCCAAAATCTCTTTCCCATAACCTTGGTATTAATTCTTGGCGTAGATTGTGAGATCTTCTTGTAATCTTTGTTTTCTATAGTGGAAAGTTTTCTATTCTTTCCCGTGGTTTTTCCATATATTTGTTTAGGGGGTTTCCACATTAAATCCTGTGTGTTCTTTTTTATCTCAATTTCTTTTATTGGTATGTTTTCTCTATCCAGGTGGAGTTTATCTCCTATCAGTGGTATTAGATCCCAAAGGTTGCTCAAGTACGCTCTATAGTTGCAGCATAGTCTGATCTTCTACAAAAGAAAACGAGTTTTTCTTTGGTGTTTTTATAAGTTAAAGGTAGTTTTATTCTCGAGTTCTTGTTGTCATTTTTTGGACATTTTTTGCTAGTATTTGAGATGATTGAGTGCATGTCTAGAAAAAGCTCTATCTAAGGAGACTAAGTTTTAAGTGGGACCATTTGTGACCCCTTTAGCCTTTCCTGGAAACATTCCTTATGTACTACAATCTTATTACATACTAAGCGGATTTCATTGATGACGTCAAATGGAAACAAATAGATGCCTTGGCCATGTCAAATTTGCATCTTGGTCTATTGGATGATATCTTGCAAGGTGTAGACGAAAAGAAAACAACCAAGGAGATATGGAATCATCTCACAAAGTTATATGAAGCTAAGTCTCTTCACAAAAAAAAATTTCTGAAGGGGAGACTTTACACACTCCAAATGTCTTAATCTACTTCAGTAACAAAGCATATCAATACTTTGACCTCTCTATGCTCTCAACTTCCAAAGTTGGGAGATAATGTAAATCCAACTGAACATGTGGAGATTCTACTTCAAAGTCTTCTAGATTCATATGACCAACTCATCATTAATTTAACCAATAATATCCTCACGGATACTTTGGTATTTGATGATGTTATTACTTCGATATTTGAAGAAGAAAGTAGATGCACCAATAAGGAAGAAACGCTGACAAGTTGGCATCAAGCGGAAGCCTTATCGATGATAAGAGGATGGTCAATGGAGCATGATTTCACTGGGAGTCACAAACAAGGAAGGTCGAAATCTAGAAGTAAGAAAAATCTCAAGTATTACAACTGTGGCAAGAGAGGACATTTTAAAAGTTAATGTCGATTCAGGAAAGGTGGAGACAAGGCCTCTGAAGCATTAACTTCTCAGGGATGTGTTTCCAATAGAGAAATCTTATACAGTGAAGTAACAACGACGTTAAAGGATAGAGTAAAGCTCACTAATGCTTGGATAATGGATTCAGGAGCAACGTGGCATATGACTTCTTGTAGAAATTAGTTTCACACTTATAAATCTATCTCTGCAGGATTTGTGTACATGGGAAATGACCATGCCTTGGACATTGCTGGGATTGGCACTATCAAGTTAAAAATGTATGATGGTACAGTTTACACTATTAAAAATGTGCAACATGTGAAGGGCTTGAAGAAGAATTTATTATTTTTAGGATAATTTGATGAAATTGGGCATAAGACCTCCATTCAAAATGGAGTCATGAAGGTGATTAAGGGAGCGCTTGTAGTCATAAAGGCAGAAAGGATATCTGTAAACTTATACAAGTTTATTGGATAGACGTAGGTAGAAGCAAATGCATCGGTGGCATCTGTTAGTTCTGCAGAAAAAGAAACAACATTGTGGCACCGTAAACTTGGCCATATATTAGAAAAAGGATTGAAGATTCTTGCTATATAGAAATTACTCTCTGGTCTCACGAAGGTATCATTACCCTTCTGTGAGCACTGCGTGACAAATAAGTAGCATAGAATGAAATTTAATGCATCGAATTCTAGAAGTAAAGATACTCTAGAATCGATTCACTTTGATGTATGGCAAGCACTGGTTATGTCTCTAGGTGGAGCAAGGTACTTTGTGACCTTTATTGATGATTGTTCCAGAAGATGTTGGGTGTATCCTATCAAGAGAAAGGGAGATGTATTTCCAATCTTCACAACATTTAAAAAACAAATTGAGTTAGAGACAGGGAAGAAAATCAAGTGCCTTAAGACTTATAATGGTGGATAATATGCTGGTCATGAGAATAATTTTGGTTAATAATTGAAGAGTTTTACAAGTAAAATACACAAAAATATCAATATTGGCTAAAATATAACCTAACACATGACTATATGCCAGCTTGTATTCTTTTTAAAAAAATAACTTTAAAGATATGACCATATATATAGGTGGAGGAGAGGTCATATTATAAGAAATCAAAGAAATAGTGGAAACTATAGGCTAAAGCAAGAGTGTGTTATTGTCTGTCTATTTTAGAAAGCAAGTTAGAGAAACAGAGAGAAACACGACCAAGTATATGGATGTGTCACTACCTATATCCAATTATGAAAGAAATAATAAAGATCATATATGTATCAGTTTCTGTGTAATTCCCATATGAAAAATAGTGAATTATATAATTTAAAACTTTTATATTTTATAGCCCATGTTTGTCAATGGAAATTAAAGTTAAAATGTATAGGAAATAAAGAATTCTACATTCTTTTTAGTTTTGGAATAGGGTTGGCTGAAGAAGGAAGAAGCCAACCTAGATACACATCTGGTATCCCTTTTAACAAGAAAGATCATTGAAAATCATCCAAACATATAAGAGCAAATTGGAATATCGAGTTTATATCTAGAACTCTTTTTGTTTTGAAATTTTTATTGCGTTTTTTTTGGTGTAAAGATGATGAGTGACTAGTCTTTCTTTTGTCTAGATAAGACAAACCTTAGTGTTTTCTTTGTTATAGATTGATTAAATTTTTTTGAAAGGTTTTATTCTTCAAAAATATCTTTTATTCTTCTTAAATTTCATATAATTTAAACCACCACATTGATTAAATTATAATTTTAATGTCGATAAAAAAATAGTGTGAGAGTGTCTCGCTTATCTCTTCTCTGGTTTTCTCCCTCCTTGTAGTTACTTCAACTTTTCTTCTATATTTTATCTTTCCCCCACTGAACTAGCTTATTTTAGTTTTTTCCCAGCTCTTTCTTCGTGCTCTTTCTCTCTTCCTATTATGTTGGTTTCTTTCACCTTTTATACTTATAACCTTCACTTTGAGGGTATCTTAGTAATTCTACTTTTCACTCTAGCTGCCTCCTATTTTTAACTTCTAGCCATTGTCAACTCCTTCCTTCTTCTGTCACTATATTCGTAGTAGATAAGTCTGCTGGCCTTGAGCAGTGTACTTTAGTTGACTTTCTCCTTTACACCTGAAACAAATCAATCTTCTTCTTGAAAAATGCTGCAAATTTGCGTGTTCTCCTTCTCCAACCAAGCTTATTGAATTTCCATCCTCCTCTACCCTTCTAAAAACTAACGCTTCACCTCCTCTTAAGAAATCCTAGATATAGGCGCTTGGCGATGCCAACCCTAAAGTTATGCCTTCCTACCTACCTCTTGGGAACTCTAACACTCCTATAGTTGCACCCACTTTAAGGCTCATAAAGCAAGTGTTAAACTTTAGAATGCCACTTTGATTGGTTTTTTTTCTAAACAAGAGAGTCTCCTTCCTTATATTAAAAGCTTGGGCCTCAAACAATTGGAAATCTATAGGGTTCAAAGAGATTCTAGTCAATGATTAAGACATATTTTTGTTTAGATTCCAAAGTAAGGATGAAGCTATAAAAGTGCTTGAATCTGGGCCATGTGATGTTGCCAATAACCCACTTCTCCTTTCGAATTGAAGACCATGGATGAATTGTTAAGAACTCAAGCATTCGAACATACCTCTATGGTTATGCATCCATGAAATTTCACTAGAGTATTGGATAACCACTGGCTTGAGTCATTTAGCTAGCTATGTTGGTAAACCAATATATATAGATCAGGCCACAACTCAAACTAACAAAATCAATTTTGCTCAAATTTGTGTGTTAGTTGATTTTATGGCTCACTTTCCTGGAGAAATTCCCCCATTTAGATTTACTGACAGAATGGAAATTGTGGAAGATGCTGTCAAATTGACATATGGTTGAAAGCCTCCATCAGCACCAACTACTAAAATCTAGAAAGCTACTGGAAGGATCTTCAAGTATGGTTTTTCTCAAGATCTTGATGGCAATAACAATATCCAAATCCCACATTTAAACACAAGTCAAGATAAAGCTAACAATCCTTCATTGCTTGATACTCTACCAATTTCAAGTCCAACCATAGAAGACATTACAATAAAATTATCTAACTATCCACCCTCAAAAATACTAGAATAACCCATAATCTTGATAGATAGTAGTTTTTCCTGCTCACTGGGTACTTACTGTACTCACCCGTTTGCTTTCTAACCATGCAGGTTAATTTAGTGATCCTGGAGCTCTAAGTGGATTATGTGGTCTTTTGCCATTTTCGGGACATTACCGCACGTGGGTAGTCTCTGTTTTGTACTTTTGTTGCATAGTGGCTCATGAACTGTTTTTATTAGGTTGGTTATATTGATATGCTTTATGATTTTATAAATTAACTCTTGACTGTCTTGTTATTTATAAAAAACCTTATATATTAACCTTTGGTACTGTTGTTGAGATTGTTTTTTAGTGGACCTAAAAGTTTAAAAGTTGTGGTAGAATTTTAATGTGAATATAGAAGTGCGTTTAAAACTAATTTGCAGGTGTTTAATTATGTTTTGGGATTTTTTAAATACAACCGTTATGCTGCCCAAATATTTTCAAAAAGGTACTTAGTTAGCCTTGCATGGTCAGATTAAGGGTACTGTGAGTGTTATTAACCTAGGTATGCGGCGATTGTCATATGCCTGATGTGGTATCGGGTCGTGATAACGGTACTCCATGCAACTTCACTATCTCATTCACATATATATCTGCAAGATTATCTAATGGATAGTCAGGACACACATGCACAAAATGAGTAAACTTGGTGAACTTATCCACAATCACCCATATAACATCATGTTTTCTTTGAGTAAGAGGAATCCCAATGACAAAATCCATGGTAATGTTATCCCATTTCCATTGAGGATTTGAAATAGGATGTAATAAACTAGATGGAATTTGGTGCTTAGCTTTAACCTACTAACATGTCAAACATTTGGATACATGATCTTCAACATCACATTTCATAACAGGCTACCAATAATACTGTTTCAGATCTTGATACATTTTATTTGCCCCAGGGTGCATTGTAAAAATAGTATTATGGGCCTCAAACAATAGCTATTTCTTTAATTCATCACTAGATGGTACACATAATCGATCTTTGTAATACAGATCACCATCTCCTTTCACAAAAAATTTAGGTTGTTTGCCTTCTTGAGTTACCAAGATAAGTTGTTGTAGCTTATCATTAACTTTCTGAGCATCACAAATTTCTTGACTTAAGGTAGGCCTAGCTTTTAATTGAGTTATTAAAGCCCCATTAGATACAATCCACACTCACCCTACTACACTAACAATGCCGAAATGGTCTTTCAACTTAAGGCGTCAGCCACGACATTAGCCTTACTAAGATGACAATCCATAATATAGTCATAATCTTTAAACATTTCCAACCAACGTCAATGTTTCATATTAATTTCTTTCTGGGTAAGCAAGTATTTCAAACTTTTATGATCAGTGAAAATCCTACACTTTCACCATATAAATAGTGCTGCCAAATCTTCAAAGCAATCACTACTGCTGCAAGCTTAAAATCATATGTAAGGTGGTTTTGTTTGTATGGCTTTAGTTGCCTAGAAGTATATGCAACCACCCTACCATCCTGCATCAAAACACAACGCAAACTATTTCTAGATTCATCACTAAACATCACATATTCTTTACCAGGAGTAGGTTGAGCTAATATAAGAGCTTCAGTAAGCATTCTTTTTAGTTGATCAAAACTAGTTTGACATCTAGTAGACCATTCATATTTCACTCCTTTTCGTCGAAGTTTAGTTAAGGGGGAAGCTATCACTAAAAACCCCTTCACAAATCGGTGATAGTAACTAGCTAAACCTAGAAAACTTCTCACTTTTGTCACACTATGTGGCAGCTTCCAGTTAATAGTTGCTTCAATTTTACTAGGATCAAATCTAATTCCTTGAGAAGAGACAATATGTCTTAGAAAAGATACTTCTTGAAGCCATAAATCACATTTGCTTAGCTTGGCATGCAACTATTTTTCTCACACGGTTTGTAACACAATTCGAAGATGATGATCATGATCGTGCTTATCCTTAGAATAAACTAGGATATCATCTATGAATACCACAACAAACTGGTCTAAGTAGGGCCTAAACACTCTATTCATCAAATCCATAAATGCAGCTTGGAGTATTAGTTAGCCCAAACAGCATTACCAGGAATTCATAATGCCCATAATGGGTCTTGAATGTAGTCTTTGAAACATCCATATCCTTTACCTAAAGTTGATAATACCCTGATCGCAGATCTATCTTAGAAAATACTCCTACACCTTTTAGTTGATCAAATAGATCTTTTATCCTTGGTAATTGATATTTATTCTTCACTATGACCATGTTCGATTGTCTATAATCAATGCACATCCAAAGAGTACCATCTTTTTCCTTTACAAACAGAACTGGTGGTCCCTAGGGTGAGACACTAGGTCTAATGATCCCCTTATCTAGTAGCTCCTGCAGCTGAACTTTCAATTCTTTTAATTCAGTAGGAGCCATCTTGTATGGTGCTATAGATATAGGAGCAGTACTAGGCATAATCTCAATAGATAGCTCCACTTCCCTTTTAGGAGGACGTCTGAGTAGCTTTTCAAGAAACACATCTGAAAATTCTCTCACCACTAAAATGTCTTACAGGCTAAGTCTCTCCTTAGAATTAAGTACAAAAGCCAAATAAGCTTCACACCCCTTCCTAAAGAACTTTCAAGCTTGCATAGCCGATATCACATTAGCTAGAGAATTAATGCAGATGCTATACAATATTATTTTAGGTTGATCAGGCTTCTTAAACACAACAGTCTTAGCATTATAGTTAACCACTGCCTAATTCTTAGAAAACAAATCCACACCCAAAACAAAATCGAATTTATGAAATGGAAATTCAATTAGATCCACTACATACTTACTACCTTGGATCATAACAGGACAGTTTCTATAAACCTAGTTAACCAACATACCATTACCTACAGGAATGGTTACATGAATATCATATTCTTACTGATATACAAGCATCTTTTTATCAGGAATTTCTCCAACACAGATCCAAGAATGGGTGGATCTAGGATCAATCAAAGCATGCATTTTAGACTTAAAAAGAATAACAATACCAACAATGCCCTCAGGTGCATCCTCATCCTCGCGAGCTTTCAAGGCATAAGCTCAAGCCGTAGCAGAAGGTACAACAGGTCGATCAACAGTTTCTAAAAGAATGCTAGGATTAGGCCTAATCTAGCTAGATCCTCCATGTCCTCTATTGCGTCCTCTACTCCCAGTAAATGCATCAGAAACCTCTCTACTAGCTTGTAATGTCTGAGATTGTTTCATAGGACAATTTGCTATCAAATGATCAGTGCTGCCACATCGAAAACATGCACCCTAGTCCTCCTACAAGTAGCCCAATGATGTTTGGAGAAATGAGGACACTCTTGAGCACCAAAACCTTGACCCGCAGAGGAAACCCTATCAGAATCAATCAATGAGGAAAAGTCTTGTCACCTTCCTCTAGCTACAGATCTTTAAGTGAATTCTTAGGTAGTGGAAGCACCTTCACGACTTCTCTTACCCAAAAATTGACCTCCTCTAGCAAAACCTTTTCGCTGAATTGTTTCTCTCTTAACCATCTCTTGCTTCTCTATTTTAATGGCAGCTTGTAACAGCTGATGATAACTCACTTGCTGCAAAAGAGTGAATGCTACAAGATGCTCTTTGATTGACTCGCTCAAACCATCCTCAAATTGATGACACCGGAAATCCTCAGTAAGTACAGGTTCAGGTGTATATTTGCTAAGTCGATTGAATTCTATATCGTATTCAGCAATAGACAGATTTCTTTACTTTAGATTCAACAACTGCTTCCACCTCTCCTTTCTATAGGCTTCCGTAACATATTTAGCTTTAAACTCCTGGGAAAAGAAATCCTAAGTTAGACGCTCTAATAGTTGAGGGTACCTCAGAACAAATTTCCACCTTTCCATCTATTCTAGTGGGTAGCTAACTTCATGCAATAACCTGTTCACCTTTTCTAACCAGAATTAAGCCTTTTCAGATTCCTCCAGAGATGTTCCAGTGAATTCTTTAGCTCCATACTTTCGTAACTGATCAATCGGAGCCTTGGGCGCAGTCATTCGGTGTAGTAAAATCATCTTGTCTTGCAACAAATTAAATAAAGCTTCTCCCTGAGTTGGAGTTGGAGGTGGAGGACGAGGCTTCAACTTCATCTCGATTTACCTAGAGGATCCAGATATAGACATACAAGATCACGCAGGATTATTACTCTCAGCAACCTCATCAACAGCCTTATGAGATTTTTCCATACTTAGATCTAAAATTGAAATGTGGGACATACCATATTAGGACAAACATAACTTTTATGTTGAAGTACAAGCAATATTTAAGCGCTGGTTAAACTAGAATCGCCTAAACTAGGCTCTGATACCAAACATTGTAACACCCTAATACCCCCTAAGAGAATATATGGATGCCACACAAATCAAACCTAGAACATACCAATATATTCTAGCAAATCCTAAAAATATGACAACATACTTCACAATTCATTTGAATATTGAGTTATAAACAGAACATAATTTACACATTGTATTTATCAATTACATGCTTTAAATTCAAATCCATCTTGTATTATAGTTATTACAAATCATTTACGCAAAATACAAATATGCCTCATAATTTTAAATACAACTCAAAAACTTATACAAAACATCTTCCAAAACATAACACATCCTTCTTTGGCCATTGCAGTTGTCCCAGAATTAATCCTTTTTATCAAAACCTATGTGGTGGA
>JANITX010171426.1:0-12678 GCA_027564395.1 Erythroxylum ulei
GAACTATTTGTGTTTCACGCAATATCTTTCTTTCCTATTATCTTTCTTTCTCTTTTGTTCTTCAAAATCCAACAAAACTAATTTTTTAAAATTAAGAATGAAATTTATATGATGTTATACTATAGTTTGAAGTTTAAGAAGGAAATGACATGACATCATACTAATAATTAGTATAAGAAAGTTCAAAGAAGAGATAGTGGAACATCATCTAATTTAATGAAGTGGTAATACCCAGTTGAAGTCCCGTTAAAGCGCAAAGTCTGGAGAAGTCTGATAGCATACAGTCTTACCACTACTTAGTAGAGGGGTTGTTTCAGATTGTAAAATCATATAGATATATCATAAAATTTATCTTAGAAATGAACTACATGTTTATAGATAATTATTAATGATCATTACTAATAAATAATTATTTTATAAAAATAATATTCTTATAATTTTTAATTAAAAGATTGAAAATCAAAGCTTGTAAGGAAATGTATATATAAGGTAAATTTTGTTGCGAGTTTTGGATGTTACTTAGAAAATTCATTGGCTAGTTCACCCGAGCATTGCCAAAAGTAGTGTTTTGTAGTAGAATGAGATTTCACCTCAAACTTGTGGTTCAATTCTCACCCTAATTAGCTTAATAGGGACCTATCAACTGATAGCAAAGTCGTCGTGTTTACCAATAAAGAGTGCATTGAAAATCTAGTGGCAAGACTTGAACTCCATGAAGCGGTTAGCCATTTAGAACTAAAGAGTATCTAATAATTTTCAACATTATAATCAACTCTTAACAAGATATAGAAGCCTTGTTGTCTAAAATCAAGGCTGGTTCTAATAATAAGAATTCCACCATATGATAACCACGCCAACATAAAGAAGGGAGTGAAGGCACATGATTGATGTTCTCCTTGACGACACAGAAAGTATCGGTAGATTAGTTTTACCTTGAGGCGAAGCAAATCAATGGTCATAATGGCTAGTTGGGCTTACAAGGAAAAAGGGAAGGAAACTATGGTCTCTTTTTTGCCTTACTGACTACAAGGATTTTGTTTAAACTTTATCAAAGGTTAAGCAAACATATTCTTTGTGTGACTTCCATAGAGAGTTTGAAAGATTGGGTAATTAGGTATAAGGTTGGATGCATAATAAAATGTAGAGTGATGACAAAATTTGTTGTATCTTCGTAAATTTAGAACTAAGAGATGGCATTAGAGCAATCTTGTTGTAGTGAGGAAAACATATAGCTTTGAGTCTTAGGCAACAAAAAACAATCTTGGTCAGCTTATACTAAAGAGATGTTAGCTATTATTCATACAATTAGGACATAGAGACCATAACTGCTAGGATGCCAATTCTACATTTAAATAGATTAGTGAAGTCTCTATGCTTTCTTGAAAAGATAAATATAACCTTGAGAAGAAAAAGGATATAAAAGTTATTATACTATAACTATGAAATTTGCTACAGGCTTGGTCAAGGGAACACTATTACTAATGCATTATCTCAAGTCGTAGGGAGTCTTAGTTTGAATGCTTTGCATGTATCTCACATTGAACTATGTGATATCATCAAAGTCAAGGTTGAGACACATCCATATATGAAGAATATTAGAAGGAAAGCTACAAAAAAATCTATTTAAGCCTTATTCGTGGAGGAATAAGTTGGTTTACCATGAAAACAGGGTTTTGATGCCTTTAAATTTTATAATCACTTGACAACTCTTGAAGAAATTCCATGATTCGCAGGAATGAGGACATTCAAGGGTACTCCTACTAGACCCCAGCTCTTAAAAACCCATGAAGCAAACAAAGATTAGTAATAAAACACAGCAGCGAAACTATAATAGAGCATACCAACAATAGTAAGAAAAGAGAACAACAATGTATTGAATGGTAGTAACAAAAGAGAAAAGATAACAATTGAGTCTCTATCAGTTCTCCCCCACTGATGGCTACAAAGCCTCAGTCCCAGCTCGTAGCTTTCAAAAGAAAATACACGATAATCCCCTCTTATCCCACCCCAATTGACCTAATAAGTTTATTTATCTTTATTTACTAACTAGCAAATCCGTGGTTTGCCTATGAGGATGTAGCTTCAAATATACCCAATCACCCTCCTTAAACTCCCTATCGCGCTTATGTTTGTCACCCAGATTTCTCACTTAGTCTTGAGCTCTCTTTAGGTTGAATTTTAGCTGTCTAAGTGCTTCATCTCTATTTCTCAATTCTTATGCCACTGCTTCTACCAAGATTTCTCTTGGAACAAAATGGTGGAGGGAAGGAGGCTCCCTCCCACAAACTATCTCAAAAGGGGAGCAACCTCTAAAGGTTTTAAACGAGGTGTAAACCAATATTAAGCCCAATGCACCCAC
This sequence comes from Erythroxylum ulei, assembly GCA_027564395.1. Taxonomy (NCBI): domain Eukaryota; kingdom Viridiplantae; phylum Streptophyta; class Magnoliopsida; order Malpighiales; family Erythroxylaceae; genus Erythroxylum; species Erythroxylum ulei. The sequence continues at coordinate 2,360 of JANITX010171426.1, forward strand.
TTTACCCATGTTTTGGGCTACTCAGAAGCAAAACAACCTAAGTAGGTCTCAAGTATTCGGTTCACCACTTCAGTTTGTCCACCCATTTGGGGATGATATGGTAAACTCATCTTAAGACTTGTGCCTTGAAACTTAAAAAACCGCCAAAAACTACTCATGAAACGAGAATCTCAATCACTAACAATATACTTAAGGACACTGTGAAGCCTAATAATTTCTTTAGTGAATATCTCAGTTACTCTCTTTGCGAATGTTGGTTGCCTTAAGGGAATAAAGTGGCTATACTTAGACAACCTGTCCACCACCACCAAAATCAATTCATAACCATTTGATTTGGATAGGCCCCTTACAAAATCCATAGAAATATCCTCCCACACTTTTTAAGGTCTTCAAGTGGTTGCAACAACCCCATCGGAGACATTGCCATATATTTTTACTTCTGACAAACCTTACAAGTCTTCACAAAATCTTGAACTGCTCATTTCATCCCCTTCCAATACACATTGGTTGTTAACCATTTGTATGTTTGTAGAAAACTCGAATGTCCTCCCACAGGGGTAGTATGAAACTTATGCAAAAAAAACTAGTTGTTATTTTGTATAATAAAATGACGTGCTTAAAAGAGAAATCAGGGTAAGATAAAGGATCCTGTTGTAATCGCTATATAATAAGCTATAACTCAGGGTCTTGTTGGGCCTCTTCTACTAATTTCTTACTATCTACTCATAAAGGAGAGGAAACTGCCATCTTTAACTCTGCCTCTTTTTCCATCCTAGACAAAGCATCGACTACTCTATTATTCTTTACAGGTTCATACATCACCTCAAAATTATAGCTGAGAAGTTATCCTCGGCTGTAGTAGACATCGTAGAGGTTAGTGATCAGTACGAACTATTAAACGATGGCCTAATAAGTAGGCCTCCAATGTTGAACTGCTAGTACTAATGCCATTAATTCTCTCTCATAAGTAGATTTAGGTGATCCCCTTTCTAAAAAGGCTCTACTGTAGAAAGCAATAAGTCTCTCACCTTGCATCAACACTACCCCTATACCTTTTTCTGAGGCATCACACTCTATTACAAATTCTTTGGAAAAATTAGGTAGCACTAAGACGGGGGCTGTGGTCATTATCATCTTCAACTTGTCAAAAGAAACCTGAGTGTGCTCATTCCAATAAAACCCATGCTTTCTAGTCAACTTTATTACAGAGTTTGTTAATTGTCCATAATTCTGAATGTACTTAGGAGACCTAAAAACACGAACCCCTTTTACTAATTTGGGTGTATGCCATTCCACAATTCCCTTAATTTTTTCGAGACCCACTTTAACTCCTTAGGGTGTAATAATGTGCCCCAAATATGAAACTTGCTGAACCCCAAATGAACGCTTCTTTTGATTAGCCACCAAGTGATTAGAAAGTAAGATATTCAAGACCCTCCTCACCAAACATAAGTGATCTTGCCAATTTGAATTGTATAGTAAAATGTCATCAAAGAAAACCAACACCCCTTTTCACAATAGTTGCCTAAAAATATTGTTCATGGTACTCTGAAAAGTAGCTGGAGTATTCATGAGACGGCATTACCAGAAAGTCATAATGACCTTTATAAGTCCTAAAAGTAGTCTTTGGCACATCACTCCCTTTCACCCTAATCTGATGGTACCTAAGCTTGAGGTCTATTTTGGAAAAGTAATATGCCCCAAACAATTCATTAAGTAACTCTTCAATGACCAAGATGAGATACTTATTTGGGATTGTTACCTTATTGAGTGCCCTATAGTCTACATAAAATTTCCAACTTTGATCTTTCTTTTTCACCATAATAATGAGAACAAACAATAAGATGAGAGAGATTTCTCCTACTTCTCACTACAAACTAGCCATGCTCCTTCTTCTTCCTTCTGCCATTGATCTTCTTCATCTTCATTCTCCACCACAACATTGCTACCTTGTCCTTCCTTAGCAGCATAGATTATTCTTATTCTTGGTCTTCATTCCTTCTGCAAATCTTCCTGTCAGGTGACTCCTGATCCCCACCAAACCATCAACCCAAGGCCATAATTGACTTTCCACCAAATCTACCCCTCCTGCCTTGCATTCTTTCCTTATTAAGCAAATTTTTTTCGACACTTTTCATCCTAAAGCTAAACTAAACATCTTTTATGAAACATCTTCACAATGTCCAACACTTCAGTACCCTCCACTTTAGACTTTCCAATTCTAACCTCCTCCATTTCCAAACCTTCATCCATAATTCCAGTAGCTCCATGTCCAACGATTGTTCCTAGATTTTGGAAACCAGTTGTAGGGGAAGAATCCCCCTCAACATTGTCTTATTCACCTCCTAAGGATATGGATGGAAGGCTAGTGGCTTGCCCCAACATTGAAGTCCTCCAAAAGGGAGCACGGGTTTGGGAATTAACTATGGTTGGTTTCTTATTTGGAAAAAGGCCACCTTTCCCTCTAGTCTCCCAGTGGGAAAACAAACTATGGAAGTCGAGAGGCTTGACAAATATTCTTCTCTCTGAAGAGAACTTGATCCTCTTCACCTTCAATTCTACTGCAGATACCCAGAAAATTATGGAGGAAGGAACCTTAGCATATCAGAAGCCACCCAATTTTCCTACAAACTTGGCAGCCACACTTGAACCTTGAAACTCTTAAAGTCCAAAGTATTTCACGCTAGATTAACTTCCACAATATCCCACTTGAATAGTGGACAACCTAAGGGCTTGGAGCTTTAGCCTGCTACATTGGAAGGCTGCTGTGTATGGATGAACACACAGCTAAAAAGAAGCGAGTCAGATATGCTCGAATTTGCATCATTGTGAACATTTCCCAGGAACTCTTTGAAGAAATTCTAATTATGAGATTAGGAGAGGAAGACAAGTTATCGGAAGATACAATAAAAATTTCATACTAATGGAAACCACCTTCCACTAACCCTAATAAAATCTGGAAAGCCACGGGTAAGTTGTTTAAAACAGGAAGCTACCAAGAACTTATGGAGTTACCTGACGTAGAAACTCTGGAAAACCCCCTTTCTTTGACAACCAAAGCCACCATGCTACAAAAGGATGTTGATGTTACATCGCCTAAAAATGAGAAAGACAAAACAGTGAGGCAATGCAAACTTCTCCACTTGCTCACATGAAAAAAGACAAGGAACACAATTTAACAAGCAATGCAAAGCAACAAGATTCACAAGCACTGAATACAACACATGGCATTTAAATTGAATTAAACAATGACCAGATCTTCCCAACCACAACTTTAGTGACTATGCAAAGTGATGAAGGAGATTTAGAGGTGAGTAACATTAATCTTATCCAATCTGACACTATAGCAACTCCTAAAGTTTCTACTACTCTTAAAGAAACTACAGCAAATACTGAATTCCATACAGTGGAGAAAAGGAGATCAACGAGGGTAAAAGGAAGGGCAACCCACGCCAAATTTTTTTTACCTATATCTATAATCGCGCGGAATGTATGTGGAATAAATTGTCCCAGTAAACAACTACCTCTAAGGGGTTTTGTTTTGAGGGAGAAGCCTCTCATATTCGGATTATTAGAAACCAAGGTCAGACTAAAATAATTAGCAAAATTGGACATTTTTGGATCCTAATGGAATATGATTACCAATCACCAACATCATGCTTTAGGCAGAATTATAATATGCTACAGGGAGGATGAACTATAGGTGGATCTATTAGACTCAAATGAACACCATGCATTTGAAAATATCCTTCTTATAGAAGCATATCCAGATAACTATCTCTTTCATCTATGCAAGCAACTTTTGATTCCAAAGAAGAGACCTATGGAACAACTTGACATCATTCAACAACACTATTTCTATTCCTTGGTTAATATGTGGAGATTTTAATTCCATATTATACCCCTCATAGGCACAAGGAAGCTGTTATCTAAAGAATTATTCAGTCGATTTGAAAGACATGGTGGAGGAGTTAGGGGTGACAGATCTTAAGTATAGCGGTCATACTTTTACATGGACAAACAAACAAAATTCTGCTTGGCACTTTAGGAAAAAATTGGATAGAGCACTAGTAAATGATATTTGGCTTAAGACCTTCTTGGACAACCTTACTACATTTAAAAACCCCCTTTTCTCAGATCATCCCCCTTTATAGTGGACAACCTATTCTAAAAAGTTAGCAAGCACTATCCTTTCCGATTCAATAACTTCCTAGCACATGTTCCAAGGTTTATGGAGGCATGTATAAAAGGTGCAATACATAGTTGTCAAGGGACCAAGTAGTTCTGTTGTGTCCAAAAATTGAAAGTTATTAAACAACAAATGAAGATCTTAAATTCTCTATAAGGGCCTACAACTTCCTCAATAAACTCCTATAGACTTGAACTTCAAGATATCCAAGCAAGGCTTGCTGCTCATCCTACTAATCTGATCTATTTGATAGAGAAAAGAATGTGTTATCACAATTCTTGAAGGCCACACATAATCACAACTCTCTCTTGCAACAAAGAGCTAGAGTACATTGGTTAAAAGATGGTGACAACTGCACTAGATTCTTTTTCAACTCCATTCTTGTGAGGAAAAACAACAAAGAGGGTGCTAATCTTCAAACACAACAAGAAATTCGAAAGGAGGCAATAAGGTACTTTAAAGACCTACTAGGAACTCCTAACTTTTCAAATGCTACGTTAGATGAACTTAGATCCCGATCCCTCAAACAAATCACATCAGCAGATGTAGAACTCCTCATAAAACCATTAGAAAGTTTAGAAACAGAAGTTGCAATTTTTTTCCATGGATGGCTCCAAAGCTCCTAGCCCTGATGGTCTAAATGGGTACTTTTTCCAGAAGTCTTGGAGTGAGATCGGTTCGTTTGTTATAGAGGAAATCAAAGAATTCTTTTCCAAGGGGATCTTACTCAAAGAGATTAACAGAACCTTTATTTGTTTGATTCTCAAATGCTCCAATCCTACACATTTTGGAGAATTCAGACCTATTGCATGTACTAATTTCCTCTACTAATTTCCTCTACAAGGTTATATCAAAGATACTTGCTTCAACACTGAAAAAAAAACCCTAGCTCTGCTAATCAGTGACAAGCAAGGCACTTTTATGCAAGATAGACATATAGGAGACAACATTCTAATTGTACAAGAGCTCCTAAAAGGCTACTCTAAATCAAATTACTCTCTAAATTACACAATCAAGATTGATTTCCATAAAACTTTTGATAGTGTAAGCTAGGATTTCCTATGGACTTTGCTGATGGCTAACGAATTTCCAATAATCTTTATAAAGTGGATTAAAGAGTGTATCTCAACCTCCTACTTGTCTATTCTAATCAATGGTACGCCTACCACACTCTTTAAGGCAACAAGAGGACTTAGGCAAGGGGACCCCTTTTCCCCTACCTTTTCATCTTTTGTATGGAGACTCTTAACTCCGTCATCAAGCATGAAGTGCTCAAAAATCCAAATTTTAGATACCATGCTAAATGCAAGAAGATCAATTTGACTAACCTTTGCTTTGTAGATGATCTAGTTTTATTTTGCAGGGCCCCTTGTTGGACTCCATACAAACTTATATGGTAGCATTTATCAAATTCAGAAACTTCTTTGGACTACAATTCAACCCAAAAAAGAGCCACTTCCTCTTATCCAAAAAGCTACTACTTTGGGCTCTCACATCTCTCAATCAACTGGAATGCTTTTTAAAGAGACACCTCTTCTGTTTCTTGGATTACCAATTTCTACTAAAATACTCTTATATGCAAAATGCATCCCACTACTAGAGAAAATACAGAAAAGAGTCAGTTCATGGGTTAACAAGTCTTTGTCATATGTAAGGAAGGTTTACTCCCTCCATATTTACTAGAGCTTTCACATCTTTCTCTCTTAAAGTATCATCAAAACCATTGAAAGAATCCTCAAGAACTTTATATGGAACCACCCAAATGGTGTGAAAGGTTCAGCTGAAGTGAAATGGGTTAATATTGTTTTCCTAAGGATGAAGGAGGATTAAACATAACTCCTATCAAAACCACAAATCAAGCACTAATTTTGAAAAGACTATGGTGGATCCTTATTGATAAAAACTCTCTTTGGATGAAATGGTTACACTCTTATTTTATCAAGGAAAGAAGCCTATGGAGCATTAAGAAATCAATCTCATACTCTTATTTCCTCAACCAGATTCTAAAATTGAGGGACAAAGTCTGAGAAGGGATCTTTTGTAAAATTGGGAATGGCAACTTGACTTATGTTTGGTATGTTAACTGGACTAGTTTGGGACCTCTCATACATCACTACGACAATCTAAGTAGTCCTTAAACTGCCTCACTCAAACTTAAACTTAGCTCAATGATCACAGAGGGCACCTGGAACTTTCCTCAAAACCTAAGGCATCTTCAACCATCATATCTTCCCCAACCTATCTCTCTGAACACATTCTACTAGTAGACCCAACCCATCTTTAAACTCACAAACAAGGCTACAAAAGATCTTTTAAGATTTTGGAAACAAAACGTGGAATGGCACAGAATTGTTTGGAGCAAGGTACTAACCGAAGGGTTTCTTTCATAATATGGTTAGCAATCCTAAATAGGCTGAATACTACCAATAGAATTCACCATCTGCAAATGGATAGAACATGTCCAATGTGCAAGATCTATGTGGAAACAAGAGATCACCTCTTCTTCACATGTCCTTATAATAGTTATGTATGGGAATCTATAGCCAACAGATGCCTATGGCTAAATCCGAGGAATACTATCACAGAGGTGATCCAAAAATTTACAAACCATACAATTCCTCCAAACCCAAATAGATGGATCCAAGTTCTATCCTTAAGACTATGTTTATATGGATTATGGAAGCAAAGAAACCTCAGACGGTTTGGCAGAACCAACATGCCCAAAAAGCTCCTTACATATAAGATCCTTTAAGAAATCAAAGAACTCATTCTACCTCATAACCTCAATCAGACATGCAACATAACCATCCTAACTTCACTGAATGTTTAACTATAAGCTATGCTCAAAAGCTAATCATATGTATGAAAGAGAAGTAGAAGATACACAGTACAGTTAAAGCAACAACGAAGAAATTAAAATACCTAATTGGCTGATCCAACGTCGAAACCAACAGACCTCCATGAGACCCTTGCCATCTGACGAATTCCCTGGAGGAGATAAGAACGCCTCTTAAAGATGAAGAATCCATCTGTTGCCCCAATTTGGAAGCTTTGTGATACTCTATTTGAGAGGAGAAGTTTTCTTTACCATATACAACTATCAACAATAGTTAACGCGTCTTACCTCCTCCTAGTGAATGCTATCGGTTTTGTTTCATGATGTTTCCGCAGTGTCGTCTTGGATTTGCCTTAGTCATTTTTAGCTTCTTCTGTATACAGGAGTAGTTTTTTTTGGGTTACAATATAGGAGTAGTTATTGTACTTGTGTACCTCTTTCATATAATCTTTATAAAATTCGTTTAATTTTTTTAAAAATATTACAGGGCTAGAGTTAGGTCTAATTATTCCTTAGGTAAGCATCTCTTGTACTTGTCACTCAATTTCCTCCTTTTATATATGAGCATATCTATAGGGACACACACTAATTGGGGAGACTCTCTCTTATAGGATAATGGCATAATCTGTCAACCTGGCTAGTGGCAACCCTTTTTTTTAACAAAAACTACCTGAAGTTGTTCCAATAATCCCCCTAACTCCTCTATTGGGATTGAAGTGACCTCACTACCTTCCAAGACTAGAGCTAGATGACTCATTATTAACCTTAATAAACCCTCCACTTGGAAACAAACAGGATGACACACTCAGTTTAAAGCTGAACACATATTACCCTGTTTGGTATTCCCATGTAGAACCACCACTGTTCCATTAACCTAAAACTCCATTTGCATTTTCTCCCAATTCATTCGAACATCCCTAATGTCTGTACCTAAGAAACTCCCAATATTACATCAACTCTAACAAGATCAAACCTATATGTTTCTATTGTGAACTTATTGGACCCGACCTCTATCTTCATTCCTCTACATTTCCCTTTTGCTATTGTTCTACGCCCATCACCAAGGGTGATCCTATAAATGACATCCTCATCCACTTCCAACCCCATAAAACTCTCTACTTCTGTAGAAACAAAATTATGAGTAGCCCCACTGTTAACTAATACGAGGACAGAGACTCCCCCTATTCTCCCTTTGACCCTGATGATATCTTGGTTGTTAGTATTTGCTACCATCACTCCATACAATTCAATAACATTGCATGATAGTTCTTCAATTTCTTTCTTCTCATCTTGTTCTAATATGACCCATCCTTCCTCTCCATTGGCCTCCTCATCATCTTCTAGAATCATGAGACTTACGTAGCCTTCTTGAGCATTAGTAGAGGGGTGTAAAACATTCCTCACATTTGAAGCATAACCCTTTTTGTTGGACCAATGGAGGTTGACAAATTAAATCCTTTTATGTTTTGATAATAATAAAATTTATATAATTGGTTAAGAAATAATTTCAGGTATTTGGATTGAAATTCAAATAAAGGATTTGTGCAAATCAAGGTTGACATATCTTCAATGTGCAAGAGATAAACAATGTTCAGATAATTCAAATCAGCATCTCAACAAATTAGATTGAAGATTATATGAGATATGTACGTTGGAGCTAAGTACTAGTCGACTCTCAAGTTGCAAGTCGATTATTGGCAATGAGATCTGTAAGTTGGAGTCAGTACTAGTTGACCATCATGTTGCAAGTCGACTAATAATATCCGATTTGTCAGTTAGAGCTTGAGACAAGTCGACCAACACATTGCAAGTGGACTATTAACAACAGACCTGGAAGTTGGATAAATGGACTAGTTGACTATAATTCTATTAGTCGACTGTTCGAAGAGCGGAGCAAAAAGGTTCATGAAAAACGTTAGTACTAGTCGATTGATTCTTGAAGACAAGTTGACTATAATGTACTAGTCGACTATTACATATCGACTAGTTGACTATCAGTTGCAGCTAAACATAATCTGACCGAATCAATTGATTTCATTCGGGAGAGAATCATTCATACAACGACTAGGAGCATTCTACAGCGGCTAAAAGAAGATCTACAATGTCTAAAAACATCTTGAAGCCTACAAATAAAGCATGGAACATCAAAGGATAAAATACACAAGTCCAAAGCAAAGCATACTACTATAGTTCTAATTTATCATCAATTTGCTCTTAGCTTGTTCTAAATTGTATTCAGCTGTACTGAGCTTTACAACTTCAATTTCTATTATTGTCATTATGAGTTGAGTGATTAGTGGAGAATCACTTGAAAGGTAGGATTTGTGCTGGAAAACAGATCGATTGTAAGGTGTAGCTTGAGTCGGAAGTCAAGTTTTGTTGAAGAGTTCACACTGAACTAAAAAGTGTGCAGTAAAGAGTTTTGCCAAAATCCTAAGTGGGAGCTTAGGTAGAAGACATAGGTCTTAGCACCGAACCTCTATAAAAATAGTGTTTGCCTCTCTTCCCTTCTCTTTATATTTAAATCTGTTTGTTTGTTTGTGTGTATTAACTCTTTGTTTTTGTAGAACTTTACGAAAAAGTTTAAAAGATCTATTCAACCCCCCTTCTAGATCGTTTTCAATTGGTATCAGAGAAGAAAAATTCAGGGATGGCGCTGAGTCTGACACACAACAACCAAGCAGAAGAAGGTAACACAAATAATCGCCCTCCTTTTTTTAATGGTACTAACTATTCTTCTTGGAAAAATCCTATGAAATACCATGTTATAAGCAAGGGAGTGGAGTATTGGAAGATCATAATATTCGGTCCACACGTTCCATGGAATGAAAATGGTGAGGTAAAGACGGAGCTAGAATATGATGACAATGATTGGAAGCAAGCCTACATCAACGCAAAAGCCATGAAGTTGATATATTGTGCTCTCACCATTGAGGAGAGAAATCGAGTGAACTCATGCACAGAGCTTAAGAAATGTGGGAGAGACTACGCATTACTCACGAAGGAACCAACCAAGTTCGAGAAACAAAGATCAACATGCTTCTCCATGACTATGAAATGTTTGTCATAAAGGAAGGTGAGTCTATTTCCACTATGCTTGATCGTTTTGCAGAAATTATCAATGGATTAGGCAACCTTGGAAAGCACATGACGGATAGCGAGAAGGTGAAAAAGATTCTTCGTTCACTGCCAAAAGAATGGGACTCACAAGTCACAACCATTATGGAGTCTAAAGATCTCAATCGATTGGAATTCAATGCCTTGGTGGGATCACTCATTAACTATGAGATCATT
>JANITX010171463.1:0-12676 GCA_027564395.1 Erythroxylum ulei
ATAAGATTTAAAATAATATAATATTATATATAACAATATTAATATTATTTTAAATATTAGGTTAAGTTGCATTTATCAGAGCTATGAGTGTGGAGGGAATGCCTGTGGTAAGTATGAAATACTTTATGGTAGTTAGTGATCTATTTAGTCGGCATTAGCTTTTCAAGCTTTATCGATAGTAGTTGCTTTGGAATTTAAATGATGGTAGTCTGATTGTGAACTCTGTCTGTTATCATGTATAAGGCATTTGAAATGGAATTTGGAAAATTCAAATATATAACATGATTATACATATAGTAGATCATATGATGGTGTAGAGTAGTCATAATGATTGTAAGATCTTACTCATCAGCGATTTGAATTTGGATTAGGAGTCATTCAACTCTTAATTTTTGTAGACTTTATATCCAAACTCGATTTATGAATGAATTCTTCAAATTCAGACATTTTAGTTTTTTAATGAGTCAATTTGATGTTAAAAACAAGTGTCCGTTACATATACTTTTTTCAATCAATGTCAGGTTTCATAACCATGAATCACAACACACATAAATCCCTAATGTCTTGTTTGGTAATTAGTAACGAAATATAAATGGAAATATTTTTTTTTTGAGAAATTAAAAAATTTCATTCAAAAAATAAGGTAACAATAGGAACAAGGTCTATGAAACACGGCAGAGTAAGGTAAATGGGCTCTGGAGACCAAAAGGTAAACAAACAAGAGACAAAGGAACTAAGCCGAAGCAGCGTCGTTTGGGCAGTACAAATTAAGAGACGAAAAACGATTGAGATCATTGTCGTTGAGAGCCTTTCCTCAGTTAGGGCAATGCTTTGAAAAAACTTCCCCTAATTCGGCAAGTCGATGACGATACAGTGGACGTGGAGGAAAGAGAGAGCTATCGCGGAGTATCGTCTCCTCCAAGGGAGAAAATGTCCAGGTAATGAACTGTGATGCCAATAGAGAGTATGATTTGGGCTTTGTAGGCGACAGGAAGGCGCTATCCATGCGTGCTGTCCGGGCAGGAAGGGCCGGTCGGCCTGAAGAGCTCTGGAAGACGGATTTGCAAGACGTCTACTATCCGAGATCGAAAGGAGACGAGCCAAACCAGGTAGGTCGACTGACTTGAAAAAATCATAGTATATGATTTACCCTGAGAGGGGAGAGATCAAATCTGAGAGTCAGAGGAGTAATCTAGTTTCTGCATAGACTTGTGAGATGTTGTGAAGTGTAACTAGTTTCTGCATAGTCTTGCTTATCTTCTGGGATTTAGAGTCTCCAAATATAGGCTAGTCTCCCATTGCAGCTTAGATGAAACTGATTGACAATCAGTTGTTCTCTAATCTTTGTAGTAATGATCTCTGTGAGAGAGTTCATTGAAGTTGACTGGTTCAAAAATCTTCTATTGTTTCTTTCTTGCCAAACATTCTGGACACAAGTAACCATGGAGAGAAGCACTATGGTCTGGTCATGCTTCGATAGGGATAGTTTAGGAATTTCATGAATAATGTCTTGGAGTCTCCAGGCAGTGAGGTCAGGGGCACTGAGGGTAGAGACTGTGAACCAAAGGGTTCTGGAAAATCCACACTCGAAGAAGAGGTGGTCTCTGGATTCATCTATTAGGTGGCAGAAGACACAATGCTTAGGAGAGGTCAGGAAAGTGAGCCTATCCATGGTACTCAGCCGATTTCTCATTGCCAACCAGAGCAGGAAGCTCGCATTAGGTCTGAGAGCAGTATTCCAAACCATAGTGGCCCATTCAACATTATTTTCTGGTCTTGCCCTGAACTTCCTAACTGTCTTAGGTGTAATCTCTGAGATTGTGATACCCCTCCAGCAATATGTATCCCTAGCCCCATGTCTGATGAAAGGAGGGAGGTTAAGCCTGGTTTGCTCTTCCCCTGATAGTGTCCACCCTCCATTAGAGATAATAGAATGCAGCTTGGCATCCTTGGGGATGCGGTGTAAGAGAGCAGTAGCCATACGGTTAGAAATTAAGGGGCCATGTCCTGTCCAATTATCAAACCAGAAGGAGAAATTGTCTCCCTCCCCTATTTGATAAGTTATATGCTGAAATAGCTCTCCCCTCATCCCTAGAAGTTGGTTGAAGAACCAAGTGTAGCTGGGCTTAGGTTTCAGAGACCAGAAACTCCTACCTCTCAACATATATGTATGCATCCATTTGACCCACAATGCTTCCTGGTCACTAAGGAGCCTCTAGATTCTTTTAGACATGAGGGTTCGGTTCCTTATAGCCAGAGATTCAATTCCCAATCCCCCTTCTTCTTTGGGTTGGCATATAGAGTGCCAAGCTACCTTGGCCAGCTCTCTGTCCCCATTCTTTTTGCCCCACAGGAATTGCTTCATTAGCTTTTCTATAGTTTTAGAGAGGCCTTTTGAGAGGAATATATAAGAGCTAAGTGCTCATGGATAGAATAACAGACTTGAGAAGCTGGAGTTTACCTCCATAGGATAAGGCTTTGTTGGTCCACAAGCCTAACTTTTTCTGAATTTTCTCTATCAGAAGCAGACATTCACAAAACCTGAGTCGCTTAGAGGAGACAGGGATCCCCAAGTAAGTGAGAGGAGGAGGTTTAATTTCCATACCAGTTGCTTGAGCTAAGACATTCGAGAGTTGAGAGGCACTTCTAGAAAGAACAATGAAACTTTTGTGAAGATTAGTGCCTAATCCAGACATCTCTTGAAATTGAGTAAGAGAATCCATCAAGAGAGAAACCGACTAGAGACTAGCATGACAGAGAAGGATCAAATCATCTGCAAAACATAAATTGTTTAGTGAAAGCTTTTTGCATTTAGAATGGAAGCGGAACCTAGGCTCCTGAGAGATTTTGTGCTTGATCAATTGAGTGAGGACTTCCATACATATGAGAAATAGGAAGGGGGAGAGAGGGTCCCCCTGCCTAAGACCTTTCCTCCCCTTAAACAATCCTGTAGGGCTTCCATTGACTAGGATCCCATAGGAAGCAGTAGAGATACATTGGCTGATCCAATTAATGAACATTGGGGGAAAGTTCATTTCCTTTAGCACCTTCAATAAGAATTCCCAGGTAACACTATCAAAAGCTTTCTGTAGATCAACCTTGATGGTGCAATTCTGGGAGGCCCTCTTGCAAGTATAGCCTTTTAAAAGTTCTTGAACCAATAGGATATTATCCCCACTATCCCTACCCGCCAAAAAAGCTCCTTGATTCACACTGATGAGAGAAGGCATGACTCCCTTCATTCTGTTAGCCAAAATCTTGGCTATGATCTTATATAAGAAGTTGGTGCACGAAATAGGTCTATAATCAGTCCAAGATACTGGCCTGTGGGTCTTAGGAACTAGGCAAATGAATGTTTTGTTAATCCCCTTAAGAAGGAGACCTTTGGAAAAGAATTCTTTCACTGCCTCTTTAATAAGTCCACCCAAGTAGGCCCAAGTTTTCTGATAGAAGAAACCATTCAAACCATCCGGCCCTGGTGCTTTATAACCATTCATACTAAAGACCACCTGATCTATCTCCTGATCCGTAACAGGGCTAGTCAAACTGTAAGTTTCATGATCAGGAATTTTGGAAGTTACAAAGTGGCTAAGATTGAAGTCCTGCCCAGGATGGGAAGGGTCTGACCCCAAAAGCTTACTATAGAATGATAATGCCTCCCTTGCTACCTCTTCTTGACCAAACACCTCCCTGCCATCTTCAGTTTTGATGGAGTTAATTCGGTTAGTATGCCTGCGGGCTAACAGGGTGTTGAAGAAAAATTTGGAGCATCTATCCCCCTCTTTAATCCAGGAGATCCTAGATCGTTGTTTCAGCAAAGAGTGTTGGTTAGCCACCACTTCCAAATATTTCATAAGAGCCTCCTTTTCAGCTGTAACTAGATTTGCATCTAAAGGATTTTCAGCCAGAGCTTGCTGTAAGGAGTGAAGATTGGCCCTAGAGAGGTCAATCTCCTTGGTCAGATTCTGACCTCTCTTCTCATTAAGAAGCTTAAATTCATGCTTTATAGCTTTAAGTCTCTGGATACAAATGTACTGCTTGGTCCCATAGCAACTAAAGTCCATCCCTTTCTGAACAGCATCATGGAAGCCCTCCATGTCAACCAAGAAGTTATTGAATCTAAAGGGGTGTTGAGGTTTTTGGGAGGAGAAAAGATCCATCAGCTTAATAGGAGTGTGGTCCGAAAACCCAGGGTCCAGAAATTTAGCATGGCTGAGAGGGAAAGAGGAGAGCCATTCCCCATTAACCATTAGTCTGTCCAGCTTTTTCCTGATATGCCAATTTGCACTTTGTTTGTTGGACCAAGTAAATTCATGGCCTGTAGCCCGTAGGTCCACCAGCTCAACATCCTGTATGCAATCATATAGATCGGTAGTGTAATTCCGTAGGTTGCAGTTCCTTTCAGCTTCAGATCTGTACAAAATGGTATTAAGATCTCCCCCAATCATCCACGGGGAACTTATTGATGGCTTGATTCTGCGTAGGAAGCTCCAGAGCTCAATTCTCTGAAAAGTAGCATTAAAACCATATATGAAAGTAGCTATAATCCTTTTGTTTTCAGATTTAAACCAAATCTTCGTGTGCAAATATTGGGGATTGGACTCCAACACATCTAGCTTCACATAAAAGTCATCATAGACTACAACAATCCTCCCATAAGCATGGCATTGATGATTAGAAATGAGTTGCCAATTGCTGCCCAAACAACTCAACTTAGTTAGATTATCCTTTTTAATTTTGGTCTCCAACATACAAAAAACCCAAGGTTTCTCCTGCTTCACAAAATCCTTTAAAGCACAAAGCTTAGAAGGATTATTTATTCCTCTCACATTCCAGGCAATTACTGACATAATTAAATGAGTTTCCCTTTGGAGCTTTTCCTACTGCCCCTAGTGCTTTTCCTAGATGTGGCTGGCTCATAGAGATCCTCATGATTAATTTCTGGTGGCCACTCCATTTGAGCAGAGCTACTTTCAATGATATTCTCCCCAGAACAGTCTTCAGTGTAATTAGGTTCCATAGGAGATACTTCCTCCCCTCCTTCTCTCATGTCAGGTTTGCTTCCAGCTATAGAAGTATCATTCTGATTACTAGTAAAAGTCCTCTTTAGCCTTCGGATTAGTGGTAGATCTAGGAGGAGTGGCAGTTTCTTTAGAAACCTTCACCTGGTGCACTACTTCCATCAATGGCTCTTCCTTGTCCCGAGGGGTTTCAGCTTCATTATTGTCAACTGGTTCGATTCCCATCAACTCCCAATAGTCTCCCTTAAGGAAGAGTTTTCCAGTCGGTTTCCAAGCCTTTCCTTGGGTTCTAAGGGAGGGTCTCCACTGATAAGTAACCAAAACCCGATCCTCTCGCAAAGAATTACCATCTGCCAAATGAAGGATAGGGATACTCTCCATCAATTCCTTAGATAGATCCATACTCACACATAATCTAGCAAAACCAACACGTTTCCTTAATGCTGTGTTTTCATCCATGCAAATTGGTTTGGCTAAATAACTAGCAAGCATGCTCAAACCTTTTGTAGTCCAATATTCCAAAGGAATATTGTGAATGTTAATCCATAGAGGAATGTTTTGCATGCGAATCTTCTCAAGCTCCATTCCCGGCTGCCAAGATTGAAGGAATAGGGGAAGTTGGGACACATGCCATGGCCCTTCTTCAAATACCTTTAGGGCCTCCGACTACTTGCTTCCATGTTCGCTTAACTTCATTAACAGCAGGTCCTATAGCAGGTGAAGCTCTTAAGGGGGCAGCGGAAGCTCTAGGTGGAGAAGAGTGAGGAATGGTGGAGGAAGATGGGTGAGATGGAAGTGTGGGAGAAGAAACAAGGTTAGGTTTTGGGGAATGGTTAGAGGGGGTAGATTTAGGGGTAATGCGGGTTGTTTGAGGGGAATTTGGGGGTTTCTGAAGGATGGGCAGGGGTGGAAAGTCAGAGTCCATCAATGTTGAGATTGAAAATGCAGGGACAGGAAGGGAGCCAAATAAATCGAGGAAAAAATGAGGCCAGCAGAAGATAGAGAGGAGGCAGATCTGAAGAATAACTGTGGGTGGATCATCCACAGCCAAGAAGGTCGAGAAGAAAGGGGAGAGTAGAAACAAGAGAGGGGAAGAGGAGGCTGAAGGAGACAGCTGGAGGAGAGAAACTCACAAAGGAGAGAGCAGGCAAGGACAAACGAGACAAAAGCAAGGAGGGAAGAGCACCGGCAGTTAACCAATATTTCCAATAAATGAAAATATTGGTTGTACATATTTAGTATATAATCATTAAGAATAAAATTAAATGAGTTAATAATTATGTTAGCGTTTAGTATCAAATATTAGGAACAATAATAACTTTTTACTCATATTCAATTATTATACAATTTATTTTTAAAATAATAAATTGAAATATTTTATTTTATAAATAATTAATCAAAATTATTTTTAGTGATTTTTAAAAATTTAAATAATTATGAATAATTTTTGTGATAAGAATAAAAGCAACAATGAAACAAAAAAAAATCATTAAAGAAATTAAATATAAAATACTGTAATATGTAATTTGAATAATAATATTTTGATATCTTGATAACATTTTAACAACAATTTGATAATATTTTAATTATTGCTTATCTCTTACTTATACCCACACTTTTAGAAATAAAAGTTTACGAATGATTAAAATTTATTCCATTTTTGTCATTCCTTAATTTATTCATTCCTAATAAACAAATAAATTAAAGTTAAGAGATAAAAGTTGCATTCTCATTTTCACCTCAAAAAAAAAAACAAATAGATTAATTTAGTTACCAAAAAAAATGTTAAGCTAAAAGTCGTATTTAACCAATCCAACCCAAAAATCTGTCTTCGATTATGAGACTCCAGGTCTGAGCCTAAGCTCAAATGAGTTTGTTGTTGCCTGAAGTCTGATCAATCTCAATCAAACTCAATTAAATACGTATATTTAATTTTTAAAATTTAAAAACATTGTCATGATTTAAAGTAAAATGATATTGTCTCACTTAAAATTTTCAAGTTTCAGATTGGACCAACTCAAACCTGAGTCAAAGCTTGAAAATTTCAGGTTTCAGACCGGACCAACTTGAACCTGAGTTAAAGGTTGAGAATTTGAAAACGAAACCAATTCTAGTCTAAAACCTGATTAACTCACTCTGATATTGTTCACTCCGAATCGAGTTAGGTCGAATCGAGCGAAACAAGTTTTACTAAGCCTAATCGTACTTCGATTTCGAAAGTCAGTAACTCCTTTTTTGAAGGTAATGACTTCCATTTCTTAATATTGGGCTCGCGATGACACTTGACTGAACTCATCCATCTTTGATCAACTGTCGACTTCTTGAATTCTTAATCAGTCACTTTCACTTGCCCTTCCCCTTATGTTAGACCATGGAAGCTGCTTGGAAGACTAGACGACCGAGAGAACATCCTGCGGGTTGAATTTTGGTAGAAACTGGTTGAAGGTAATTGAATCGAATAAAATTTTATATTGTGATTACGATTTATATTATAGTTACGAGTGATTAAGATAATTATTGATGAATACAAATACGATAAATTGTAATATTTATAGTTGCGTTTAAGAATATAACTATGATCGAAACTATACTAATATATTTTAAGAGATCATTTCTTTTCCTTTCTTTTTACGGCAATGGAATATCTTTGAAGAGTCCTTAGCAGGGTCCAGTACAAGTTTACTCCCAAATGAAACCACAAAACTCAGAAATTTCACCATTGACTCGTGATTCATCATCTTCTTGTGCATAAACTGTAGAGTCTATTAACAAGAATTGAGCTTGGTCAATCATTACCAAAATGACTAGAAATAGTCATTTATATAATTGATCCTTACCACTTATAAACTCTTTAATATTTTCATATTTAGTAAATATGAGATACTCTAGTACTCTTCCTCAAGCGCAACTGGGATTAGATATCCAGTTGTCACTTGAAATAAATGTAGCGGTAATGGGACTAGGTTGCTGGGATTGAACATCCAGACGGACAATCGGGAAATTAATACTCTAGATCAAACCTGCTCTTATATCATATTAGAATTTTTAATATGAGTAGACTGTAGAGCCCAATAACAAGAATTGAGCTTGGGTCAACTATTGCTAAAATGACTAGAACTAGTTATTTGGATAGTTGATACTTACCACTTATAAACTCTTTAACAATGTCATGTTTAGTTAATATGAGATACTTTAACACTCCCCCTTACATGCAACTGAGACTAGATATCTAGTTGTCACTTAAAATAAACGTAGCGCTAACCAGACAGAGCCGTCGGGACTGGACATCCAAAGTTTCAAACGGACAATCAGGAAATTAATAATCCGGACCAAACCTATTTTGATATTATATTAGAATTTTTAATATAGGTAGAATGTAGAGCCTATTAACAAGAATTAACCTTGGTTCAACCATTGCTAAAATGACTGGAACTAGTTATTTGGATAGTTGACCCTTACCACTTATAAACCCTTTAACAATTACATGTTTAGTCAATATGAGAGACTCTAACAGTGCGCCTAGACTCAGTAATTTCTTGTTGATATACGTGAATGGTGGAAACTAAATAATTTAACATAGTGTTCGTTAGGCTTTAGCAGTTGCCGAGCCAAGCTAGGTTACTAGAAATCTGAATCTGGTCGGGTTCAAGGTAAACGATAAGAGCCTAACATAAAGTTATCTATACTGCATTAAATTAATGATGTTTTGTTTTTGTTTTTATTTTATTTTATTTTCTAAAATTATGCCATTTTAACTTCACTTTTTAAAATAACTTTGATTACTTTTGAATTT
Source organism: Erythroxylum ulei (assembly GCA_027564395.1). Taxonomy (NCBI): domain Eukaryota; kingdom Viridiplantae; phylum Streptophyta; class Magnoliopsida; order Malpighiales; family Erythroxylaceae; genus Erythroxylum; species Erythroxylum ulei. Next base: position 8,815 of record JANITX010171463.1, read on the forward strand.
TTTTAAAATTATAAATAAAAAATATTAAACCAAATCGACATCATTTTAGAGAGGGGTTCAGACTGTTCATGTTAAATTCCAACTAGCCCTCAATTTTGAAGCAGATCCGAAACTTAATCAACTTAATCTTAATCTATTAATTTTAGTTTAGATAGGATCAAACTAAACTAAGCTGAACTTAATTTTCCAAACTTAATCTTCTTACATGTTACTTTGAGGATTCTAAGTTCTCAACTATAATGGATGAAGACTTATATTCATCAAAATAATTAATTTATATCACAAACCTTGGACATATCTAAGCTACACCAAATGATCAACCTGCAATATTATGTTTTTTGTTTTGGAGAATGGTTTCAAATAATTAATATTTTAAATTACAAGTTACATTGCATTTATGAATTATTGGTATGTAATTATTAGAAATGATAAACTAATTTGGGTCATTTTGACCAATTCAAAGTTACCAGATTAAGTTTAGTTTGATTGAACTCAAATTCAAGTTTTAGATATTCAAATTCAATATATTGGACTTAAGTTTAGAAGTAATAATACTTTCTGTTTGATAAATTATAATAAATTAACTGAATTTGAGTTGAATCGGTTAAAAAATAATAAGTTAAATCAAGTTTGATATAATTTTATTTAGGTATTCAGATCCGATCGAAATCATGCTCACATTCGAACAATTTTTTTTTTAGTTCAAATTTGAACTTTAGAGAGTCCATTCCATTGCTAATACTATTAATTATAAATAAATACAATCATATATAATTCACAATTTAAAAGTTTACATATAATTCTAGGTTTGTTCTAATTGATCAACTTATTTAATAAATTATAACTCCATAATTCTAAAATTTTAAAACATTTTGTCCAATGGAAAGATGGAAGTGGATGCTAAATAATAATAAGATCAATTTATATATAACAAACCAATTTAAGGGCAAACAACTAACAACACTAAGTCAGAGATGTTGGAAAATTGGGGCTTCTTTTGGACCAATTAAAACAAAATTAGTAACTCGTCAAACACATCCATTAATGTTTGATACCTTAAGCTCAAGAGACCAAGTAAACTCATTCGCTTGTAGTTTCTTGGTACTACTCAATCTTAGATATCATAACTTGTTCCTAAGCCAATTCTTCTTATGAAATCTGTAAATACATTTTGAAACACCAAAAGGGTATAACTTCTTGTTGTGTATCTAGCCCAGATTTTGGATGATGTGGTGAATAAGACTATAGACATCAACTCTAAAAGATAAAGATCATGTAGGAGGATTATCTGAAGATAGTGAAGATCTTCGTAGATAGAGATGTATCATTTTTAGTTAAATATAATTTCTTATCTTGTTAGTAGTGATATAGATAAATCCTATCAGATAGAGTCCTGTTTAGATATGGATGTTATCTTATTGGATAATATGATATAATTTGATTAGGATAAGGTGTGATCTAGTTAGTTCAGTTTAATTAGGATTCTGAATTGTAAGCTAGAGGAGCCTATAAATAGCTCATTAAAGCAAGCTCCATACATGAGATAGAGAAGAGATAGTGAGTGTTGTCATGTCCAAAAGTGAGAAAACAATAGAGAGAGAGCAAAGAGGGTTAGATTCTCATCTTTGTTTAACTATTTTTGGTATTAGTTGATTGTGATATCAAATTTGGTTTCGATCTTGAAACTTTGAGAGACAACTTGATGTTGTGGGAGGTGAGAGATCAACTTTTTCTGTAAATTCTTATTGATTTTAGTAGATTTATTTATCATTTTGCCCCAAGGTATTTTCCCTTTACATTGGAGGGTTTTCTAGGTTAAATCTTGATGTTTGTTTCATCATTTAGTTTCTTATTCTTGCATTGTTCTGCTGCTATAATTTGAAGAATTATTTCTTTTCGTTGATAATTAGTTGAATTTTTAGAGAGTTGTGTTATTTTTCTCCTAACAAGTGGTATTAGAGCCATTATAATGGAAGGTATAAGCAGCTCTATGGTCAATTTAACATCATCAAATTGCTCAATATGAAGGCTCATGATAGACGACCTTTTGTATTGAAGGGACCTCTTTTATCCTATTGATATTGACAGAGGTGTGAAGGATGATGTCCTTCAAAACCTGAAAAGATGTCAGGCAAAGATTGAGAAAAGATGAAGCGGAAAACTTTGGGTACTATAAGACAATAGATTAATATCAGCATATTCAATTATGTGTCTCAAGAAACAGATCCTTTTGAGTTATGGAAGAAGCTAGAAGGTCTGTATGAAAGGAAGACTGCTCACAACAAGGCCTCTTTGATGAAGAGGCTTGTGAACTTGAAGTTAAAGGCTGGAAAATCAGTGTTAGAGCATCTAAGTGATTTCCAGGACATAATTAACAAGCTGACTATGAAGATCATTCTTGATGATAAGCTCCAAGCTCTATTCCTGTTAAGTTCATTACCGGATAGTTGGGAAATACTGGCAGTGACGAGTAACAAGTCAGCTCCTGAAGGTGTAACATCCCGTCACTTGAATTAAGATTAAAATAGCGTTTATTAGAGATTAATGAGAAATTAGGAAGCATAATTCATGCTTATGCATCGTTGTGTATTCACACACATGTGAATATTTATTTTGATACAAAAAAATTGTACATGCATGCATTGATATTTTTGGGTATAATTAATTGTTTAAAATGCAATTAAAATATGAATTGTGAATTATTGGGGCTAAAATTTGTTTGGAGAATAATCTAATTATTTCAAAATTTTAGTGAATTTTTGAGAATTTCTGAAAATTTTAGTATTTTCTGGATTTTAAAAAATAAAAAATAAAATAAAAATAATAGACCAGTGAAATTGTGACATGTGGCAGTAGTGAACAGTGACACTTATAGAACATGCAATATAGCCACGTGGTGTATGGGTTCGGTGTAGCTCATTCCTTTGTTGTTATCTCTTCACCGAAAGCATTGTTAAACGAAAACAACTTTCTTCTTGTTTACCAACACTGAAACACCAACTGCTCACTCTGTACACTTGATTCACCCACACTGCCAAAAGTTTTGTTAAATCAAGTAAGTGATTTTGGTAATACTTTGATGGTATTTTGGTGATGTTTGAACTTGGCTAAATGGGTTATGATTAAATGAAGCAAAAGTATAGATGTTAGTGAACAGAAATGCATATGTTTGAGAGTTAGAAAAGTGCAGAAAAATGGAAACATGCATGAATATGTTGGTTTCGGAACTGGATGGGAATCTTAGATTTTTTACTTATTTTTTATTGTGTTGAACTGAGAACAAAGTGGTATAAGTACTTTATGTATGAGTTGAATAATATAGAAATGAGAAGATTAAAAGATATGCAGAAACATTATATAATGTTGCAGTAAACTTCATGCTCAGTTTTTTGTTATATAGGCATGTTAGTGATGGGTTTAAATGAGGCTAGAGTTAAAGAGGATGTAAGAGTAGTGTGGTATTGTGTTTTAAGAAGGATTAATATTATAGAAAAATATGTTTTGGTGAGGGAAGAAAAAAAATATAGAAGTGCACAAAGTTGGGAACAAAAAAAAAAACAGTAGAGAGAGAGTGTGTGTATGTGTAGTTTTGGCTTTTGGTGTTTATGTTTAACCTGTGGATTTCTTTTGAATTGTTTGTGTTAAGATGAAAGTTTGTGAAGTTTTAACTTCAAAAAGATGTGAAAATTAGGATATATGTTTTGTTGAGAATTTTTACTGTTCATGGAAACAAAACTTGTATTAGAGAAAGGAAGAAGAAGGTGATGGATTGCATGTACGACGTTCATGTTGAAATGTAAATATGAGCTGGAGTAATTGAATGGAACGGGGAGTAAAAATGCGGAGATAAATCTGATAGAGA
>JANITX010171615.1:0-12652 GCA_027564395.1 Erythroxylum ulei
TGATTGTGTTGGGATTCCGGACAGGAGGTCCGATGAATTGTGATGGTTGAGCTGAATATTTGAAGTGCTAATTGTTTTGAGTATGAATTGATGGTATTTAATTTAGACATGTGTGGGATTTTTATAGCAAAAGAAATGATGAGATATGAGATATGATAGATTAAATGGATTGAGGAAATTGGAATTAATGTTTTTCAAATGGGTCATTGAATTGTATCGAATGAAAAGAATTAAAAAAAATTTATACCGATTTGGATTGGTTTAGATCAGGATCATCTTAGAGTTTCCAACGTGACACGTTTGTTTGTTTTCAAAAGTTTGCATTCTTGGATGCCGGAATTTGCACTTAAGTTTGATTTGCGACCTTTCGATTCCTCTGGTTTCCGCTTTGTTTTTCGTTTCCTTCGATTCCTCGTCCGTTCCTTTGTTATTTGTTTTGCTTTCCGCCCGTGCAGAAAGATTCGATACTTTCGCTTTGTTTGCTTTGATTCGGTTGGTTTGTGTTTCGCTTTCGGTTCTTCGACTTGTGTTTCCTTTTTTCGTTTCTCCGGTTGGGGTCCGGTTCCGAGATCGAGTCCCAACAAAAATAATATAATTAATAATTATATGATGAAAAAAGCATCAGTGAAACAATTGATTAATTAATGATAAAAACTTAGGAATTACTTCTATACTTACTTTTTTTCACTTCACCTTTTTAATTTAACCATACTCGACCCTTGATATCCAATAATTATGATTACCCTCTCTTGAGATCTAACCAAGAATTCAAAATTAAATATATAGAAATTGAATTGTGACCTACTAGTCTATCAAAACTCTTCCTAACTATCCTATTAGATTTGAAGCAATCCTATGGTAACTAATAAACAATTAAGATCCCTCTTCAATTGTGATCGGGTTATTTCGATGTGTGTAAGTTTTCATTAATTAATCTAGGTAATCCGCAAATGCATGGGTCGTTCACGTAGTACCTAAGGTATCGATCCCACGAGGAGGCATAATTTAATCCTAAAATCTAAGGCCGAAATAAATCGCAGAAATTCAAAATGTAACGAAACTAAAACAAGAATTCAATGAAATCAATTCAATAATCAATCACGAAAATATTAACAATTTAGCAGTTGCAACGCACACTCAAGAATAAACATAAGGAACTACCAATTGAGAGAGGAAATTTTACCTATCTTTAACACTAACCTAATCGGTTATGAATTACTAGATTGTTGGCTGTAAACGATCCTAGGGTTGATTACTCTCTCTCGAGTTATAATCATTAACCCTAATTTATAAACCTTAATCAGATTATGAAAGTTGCAATTTCTCTATATGAAGTTGTCTAATAAACTGTCGGAAACCTATGCAAGATCTCTCTTCGCAAAATTTACCGATTTGATTTAGTTCTTGTTCTATTAAATCACCTAACTCTTGTTAGCCCAAATTAATTATTTTCATTCGATTCACCCTCTTAGTTTATCACCAAATTATGAAGTTGTAGAAATTAAATCACAATAAATCCAGTGAAATGTAAACAATCAAATTTCATTAAATCAAAGATAAAACCTCGAAGGTGAGTTTTAAATATCATCAACATCCAAAAAACGTATCATCAACTATTATTCCAATTCTATACAATAATAAAATTGAAAATAATAAGAAATACGAAATTTAACAGATGACGGGAGGCAACGACTTTGGGAAACTCCTAATTTGGGAGGTACGTCGAGTTGACTTCTTCTCCTCTTCTCTCTTCCTTCTTCTCTTTCTCTATCTCTCCATAATTCGCTCTAGTGTTTCTCTCAAAAGTGACTGATGCAAAAACTCCCTTCCGCCTCTTTGTCTTATTCTTTAAATACCTTTTGTGTTCTGAGCAACCCTAGGGCTTTTTTGGGTTCCAAAGGTCCGAAAATCCCTCAAAACTTGATTTTTTTTAGTGTCTGCCCAACGCAGGCCATGATTGTAGCCTTGCATGCCATGATCGTGGGCCACATCCAAGCCTTCTGTCACGATCGTGGCCTATTGTGTCACGATTGTGGGCCATGTCCAGGGCTTCTATCATGATCGTGGCATATGGGCCATAATCGTGGGCTAACTCTAATGCTTCTGTCACGATCGCGGCCTGTTGTGCCATGATCGTGGGCCGTTGTTTCAGCCCGAATGTCTCCGAAACTTCTTTGTTCTTCGATGTTGACCCTAAAATACTAATAAACACATCAAGATACCTAAAAAACACAATAATTAAGGTCAAAGAGTTGTACTAACCCACAAAGCACATAAAACATTAATAATTAACAAACTAACACAATTCTAACCTAAACGCATACTAAACGATTGAATTAACAATTAAATACATATCAAACTAAGCCCTAAAATACGATGCAATTCACTCTTATCAAATTGCATTATGGTACCAGATCTAACTGCACAATAGAATACAAATAATTCAGTCTAATCTCTCAATCCAAATTGAATATAAAATAATAAACATCACAAAGTATATTAACAATTAAATTAAGAATGTAAAATTTTATCAAATAATTTAAGAGTAATCCATAAAGAAAGTTTAACAATCCATATCCAACATATATCCCAATTGATTTATCATTAACGTTCGACAACAAGGAAAGAAAAGAAAAAAGTAGAGGTGTGAATTTTGAATGTCTTTTCTTCTTTTGCCTTCAGTTGAAAATTCTACAGTTGTGTTCTTCTGAATTTCCTCTCTTTGATCTCCTCTTGGTGTTTTTCAGCTGCCTCTTTTTTGTTTCTCTTCTCTTTTGTACTTCTTGATTCTTCTAGGGTTTCTACATTTTTTGTTCCAAATATAGTCTTGAATCTTCAAAAGGATAAAAATCTATGATTTAGAAGTTCGGCAATTAGTGCATGACCGTGCATGGTCTTCTTGCACAACCTCTCTGTCACGATCATGACAGAGGCTTCACCAAAGCTTCTACTACCCTTTTGTATGATTGTGCATGCCAAAACTTGTTCTCCACCTCCTTCTTTATCTTTTCTTCAATTTTCCTATCTGCACTTATTATAAAACACGTTAAGCATTCCCTAAATCATACAATTAAGATCACATCCTTGCCCTAACGAAAAAAATCAAACAAAATATAAAAACTAACAAGAACATAAATCTAAATCCTAAACATATGATTATCACCTAAGAAAACACCTAATACACTCTAAAGCCTATAAAATATAATATATTTTACAGCTATCAACTTTCCTACACTTAAAATTGTGCTTATCCCTAAGTAAAAAACAAAACTTAAACTACAAAAAAAAAACAAAACACAAAACACATATAAGCACACAATCATACAATAATGCAATAATGGCACAATGATATGAAATCTCTTAAAATTAACTTACCTATATCATCAATCACTCAAAAAGATCTAACTCACTAATTTTTTCCATTTACGTTTAAGTGATTTAATTTAAATACACATCAATAAAGATATTGACCTATTCAGAAATCTATGGTACTTGTAAGCATGCACTTACTCTTATTTACCAATTAAAGAGGTAGGCCATCATTAAGTATTCCCTCATGGAATTTCTTGACATTTTATAAGATCAATAGGTTCACTTTGTTGACAACACCATATTTTATATTTGAAGTAAATCACTTGTTAATATAGAATTTACGTACAATATCCAAAATGCACAAGAAGGGGGTTGAATTGTGTATTCTTTTCGTGAATACAAAAACCTTTGATATTTCTTGCAAAGAACTCTTTTTCAAACTATTAAATGAATACCAAAAATGTTATATAGAAATAGCTACATAGTTAAATCCCAAATAACTTCTATATACTTGTTTAAGAACGAGAGAAATTAAAGTGAGAGGTTAGAAGATAAATACTGCGATTTTATACTGGTTCACCCCAACCCTTAGGCTACGTCCAGTCCTTAGAGTTCGTATGAGATTTCACTGTACTTCTTCAATTTTATAAGTATGTACTTCTTCAATTTTATAAGTATTCTTTTTCCCTTTCAGAGCCTCTTCAGGTCTCTTACACAAAGTATTATTTTTTCCATCTTAGCCTCTTCAGGCTCTCAGCCTTTTCTTTCTCTCACTAGAAAGATATTGTGAGCTTTTTGTTATAGTAGAGTTTGCTCTCATGTATCGCACTTTGAATACAGAATTTTTCTATATAAGTAATAACTTGAAAGCTAAAAGTTGAAAGTTGTTTAGTCTTCGACTACGACTAGTATTTATAACCTAAGTCTCCAACTGCTTCTTGATAACTGGTTCTTGTTTCTTGTAAAAACTGTTATTCAGTTGAGTTTTGTAACTAACTCCAACTGACTAACTGTCCGACTTACTATAGTATCTTCATCTCTGTATCGTCTGTGTTTTTCGCTTCTTCTGTGTTTTTGCTTCTTCTGTGTTTTCTGCTTCTTCTGTGTTTTCACTTCTTCTGTGTTTTGCTTCTTCTGTGTTTTTCGCTTCTTCTATGTTTTCCGCTTCTTCTGTGTTTTCCACTTCTTCTATGTTTTTTTACTTATTCTGTGTTTCCTGCTTCTTCTGTGTTTTTGCTTCTTCTTTGTTTTCTGTTTCTTTTGTGTTTTACGCTTCTTCTGTGTCTTTCCACTTATTCTGTGTTTTTCGCTTCTTTTGTTTTTTTTTTCACTTTTTTTGTGTTTTTGCTGCTCACTTAACACACTTATCAAAACAGTTCATTTATTTCTAATATTATTATTATTTGATTGTCACCAAAATTAATAGATGTGAAGTCTTCTTAACTTAACACGATCGACTGGTTCGGTCCGATTTTTAAAACACTAGCGTCAACACCCTTTGTTCTAGCATATAGTTCAAACACTTATAGTCCATCACCACTCTGAAAAATTTCTTATTCAGGTAATGGTTCTAATATTTCACCGCTTTAATCACTGTTAGGAATTCCTTCTCATAAGTCGATAGCCCCTAGTGTTTGGGAGCTAATGATTTGCTAAGGAATGCAATTAGTTGTCCCTCTTATTAGAGGACAACCCTTATACTTGTTCCATAAGCATCAACTTCGACTGTAATGGCTGAGGGAAATCTAGCAGTGCAAGCATCGTTGTTGAGATTAATGATTCTTTGAGCTTTTTGAATGCTTGTTGTTATTCCGTGTGTCATTCCTAACTTCCTACCACTTATTCTTTAATAACTCATTCAGAGGTTTAACAATGATTCTGTAATGTATAACAAACCTCTGCTAGTATCTTGTCAACCCCAAAAAACCTCTGATTTCCTTCAAGGTTTATAGTAAGTCAAAATGTGTATGGTATGGATGTTATTGACGTCTGTATACACCCCCACTTCAGAAATTAGATGGCCCAAGTTCTAAATTTGTCTGGCCCCAAACATGCATTTGTTACCATTAAGGAAGAGCCATTGTTACTTTAGAAGTTGTAAAACCTTCTATAAGTGATCCAAATGATGCATGAAATCCTAATTGTGGATGAAGAGGTAATCAAAGAACACTAGCAAAAACTTCTACAGGTATGGTTGAAAAATGTCATTCATCAAAATTTGGAATCTCAACGGTGTGTTAGTTAGGCTAAATGACATCACCACGAACTCAAAATGCTCGACATGAGTTTTGAATGTTGTTTTTGGAATGTCTTCCTTTATGTGAATTTGGAGATACCCAGACTTGAGATCCAACTTTGAGTACCAGTTTTAACCACTTAACTTGTTGACGTTATCTATCACACGTAGATTCTTTATGTGATCAATTCCAGTAGGGAATTGATAAACTACTCAAATAGTAGTTAAAAAATTCTCTAAGGTATTCAAACCTTGAGACATAAAATGCTTTAGTGAATAGATCTGCCATTTTCTCCTTTGTTTGCACATACACTAGTTTCACTTCACCATCCTGTTGTACATCCCTCAAATAATAATTTCTGAGTTTAAAATGTTTAGTCCTCCCATGGAACACCAGATTTATTGAGATGGCAATGGCTGCTTAATTGTCAACATACATCAGTGTAGCATTTTGCACAGTCACTTGCAAATCCAAGAGTAGTTTTCTAATCCAGACAGCTTGTTTTGCTGCAAAAGTAGCTGCAACTAGCTCAGCTTCTATAGTAGATAAAGCTACCACTTCTTGCTTCTTTGAAATCTATGAAAAATAAGCTAATCCCAGAGTGAAACAAAATCTAGAAGTGCTCTTCATGTCATCTAAAGAACCACCATAATCACTGTCCACATAGCACTTCAGATCACATACTCCAGTCTTCTCATAAAGCAAGCCATAATTTAGAGTACCTCTAAGATACCTCAGAACTCTCTTTATAGCAACCAAGTGTAATTTTCCTAGATTGATCATGAATCGAGAGAGCACACTCGCAGCAAATTGCACATCAGGTTTGGTGGCTGCTATGTACATGAGACAACCAATCATACTCCTATACCTTCTGCTATCAATCTCTTCCCTTTCAACTTTCTACAACAACTTCTCTTTTGGACACATAAGAGTTGAAACTGGCTTACACTAATCCATTTGAAATCTTTTAAGCACATCACTTATGTGCTTCTTCTGGCTTAAAAAGATCTGTCGCTTCTTTTGAGCTATCTCCATACCCAGAAAGTACTTCATGAGACCAAGATTTGTCGTTTCAAATATGCTATCAAACTGGAGCTTCAAGACTTTAATTTGAACACTTAACTTCTAGTTAAAAGCAAATCATCTGCATAGACAGAAACCACAGATACATGGCCTTCTTCAACTTTAACATAGAGTGTGGATTCACTACTACTTTGCTAGAAACAAATTTGCAGTAAGAAGGTGTCTATCTTCGAGTACCAACACCTTGGTGCTTGCTTCAACCTATATAATGCTTTGTTCAGCTGATACATTTTATCTTCTTTTCCTTTAATCATGAAGCCTTCTGGTTGATCCACATAAATCTCCTCTTGTAACTTTCCATTCAAGAAAGCATACTTAACATCCATTTGGTGTACCTCTCATCCTCTCTGTAGCTATAGCTAAGATCAACCTTATTGTCTCAAGCCTTGCCACTGATGCAAAGGTTTCACCGAAATCTACACCCTCGAATTGTACATACCAATGTTTTAAAAATTGGACCGGTGACTAAACCAGAGAAGCAGCTGATTCAAGGGTCATTGGTTCAACCAGAATTCAACCGTGATCGAACCGGTAACCAATAAATAATTAAATATATAAATTTTATTTTATATATTATATATATAAGATATTTTTAAAACATACTATTTAATTATTTATCTAATTATAAACTTAACTTAAACCTTCAAACTTAAAAACATGCAAGTTTTTTTTAAGTTCACCAACACAACACAAAACAAGATAGCAGGATAGAGTAAACAGAGACAATGTCGGAGTCAAAATTTTGTCGATTCGAAGGAGGGCTTTAGAGTTTAGAGCGGAAATACAAAACAGGTATAGGTGAAACTTGAAAAGCAAGGAGTAGTGTAAAGGAGTAGACTTTGGACAGCTTTCAAGCGTCTAGCAAAGATTGAAGAGATCATGGTTTTTAGAGGGTTTTTTTCAGCTGCTTCAATCACTTGCATAGGTTTTCGGTTAATTCATTGCTAAAAACCAAACTTAACTAATTTCCCATTCAAAGAAGACTTCCCGTCAAGTTGAAATCATCAAAATCAAGGCATTTTAAATGGATCAGCCGATCCTTTCTTACATTGGTTCAGAGGTTTTCATCGGTCCAACCTTACAATGACCGGGTCAATCACTCACAAAAAATAAAGGGCTAAATCAGACCATTTCATGCTCCGAATCACCAGTTATCTAGTCCGACCGGCCGGTTCGGTTCGGTTTTCAAAATGCTTGTACATACCTCTTCACCACTAGTCGAGCTTTATACCTACTAACAAAACCATCTGGATTTAATTTCAGCTTGAACACCCATCTGAGACCAATCACTTTTCTTTCACTTGATCTCTCAACAAGTTTCCAGGTTCTGTTCTTATATATCATTTCTAGCTCCTCCTACATTGTAGTCTTCCACTTCTCATCACTTAGAGCCTCCTGCATATGAGGGGGCTCACAGACTGTAGCATGGCTTCTCTCATAGATGTCTGCCAAAGTTCTTGTTCCTCTTACAAAAACATGATCAATATCCTCCTTTTGGTGCTCAACACCATTCTCATCATCTGGAACGTCATCATCAAACATGGACGTATCAATAAGATCCATACCACTGTAGAACTTAAACTAGCACTTTGACTTTATTCAAATCATTAAAATAGAGCCTATATCCTTTTGTAACTCCAAAATAACCAACAAAGATAGCAGGTTCACTCTTACTGTCTAGCTTGCCTCTTCTGACTTGTGGTACAAGGGAATAGCATAAACTCCTAAAGACCTTGAGATTCCTGAGCTTAGGCTTCACACCACACCACATCTCATAAGGTGTCTTCCCATCAAAAGCCCTGGTGTACAACCTGTTTAACAGAAAATTGGTTGTTCTTACAGCTTCTACCCAAAACTTCTTAGGAAGTCCCTTCTCCACGAGCATGCATCTCACCATTTCCATGATAGTTCTGTTTCTTCTCTCCACCACTCCATTTTTTTGAGGAGTGTAAGAAGTTGTCAGCTGATGCTTAATGCCTACTTCTCTGCATAAAAACTCAAACTTTTCTACAGTAAACTCACTTCCATTGTCATTTCTAACTGACTTGATTTTCCTGTTGCATTGATTCTCTACAAGACTCTTAAAATTTTTGAAAATATCAGCTACTTCGCCCTTACTTTTAAAACTATAAAACCATGAGTATCTTAAATAATCATCAATCATCAACAGAAAATACCTGCTGCCACTCAAGGACTCTTCAGACATTGGACCACATACATCCATGTGGACCAGTCGTAGTGGTTCACTGGGTCTCTAGGATGTCTTTGGAAAAGGTAGTTGGGATTGCTTGCCTTTAAAACAGGTGGTACACTGAGATCCATCACTCAGCTCTACAGGAAGATCATCAACCATCTTCTTTCTTGCCATTTCCTCAAGACCTCTCATATAAAAGTGTCCCAGTCTCTTATGCCAAAGATCAGTCAGTTGTTCATTGCTGACCAAAGCAATTTGTTACATATCCTCCATTCTAAGAGAGAGGCACTTGTTTCTCACCGTAACTCTGAGAATATCACTCCCACTTAGATCAATAATTTTGCACTCATCATTCTCAAAGAATAATTTGAACCCTTTCTTAATGAGTTGTGCCACACTGAGAAGATTATAATGAATCTTAGGCACAAAGAGAACATCAGAAATAGTATTGAGTCCTTTATTGGTGCATATCTCGACCATCCCTTTCCCTTCCACAGAAATACACTAACCATCTCCAAGCTTCACATTTGTATGAATTGATCGGTCTAACTGCTTAAACAGACCATGGTTAGAAGACATGTGGCTTGTACAACCATTATCAATAATCCATTCTATAAAAGGTGACTCCACTAGATCACATGTAATTATAAAAATTTGCTTATCCTCTTCAATGACTTGCGCTTCAACAGAAGAATATCCAGACTGATGTTTACAGATTGCCTCCATGTGACCCTTCTGATTACACTTTCTACAAATTACATTTGGTCGCTTCCAACATCTATAAGCCAAGTGATTTGACTTGTCACAATGAGGACAAGGGTTATATTTCCCATTCTTATCACTAGACTGATCTTTGGATGGATCTTTCAGCTGATTCTGACTCTTATATGCCTTGGAGCCTCCCTTCAACCACTTCTTCTTGAACTTCTCCTTATTGCCATTCTTTGCAAATGCCTTATAAGCACCCTTTGAAACATCACCCTTCCTTATCAGTTGCCTTTGTTCCTGTGCTTGCATAGCACTCACATCCTCAGCCAACTTAATGCTGGACATATCTTTTGAATTTTCCAGAGAAGCAATGGTTGCTTCATACTTCTCTGGAGCAGAGATCAGCAGCTTCTGAACTATCCTGTCATTATTGAACTCTATGTCTAGAAGTATGATTTGGTCAGCTAATTGACCAAGCTTTTCAGCATATGCTTTAACAGACTCACCATCCTTCATTTGTAGCCTATCAAACTCCCTCGTAAAGTTGATCACCTTCATGTCTTAACTCTATCATCTCCCTAGTTTTCTTCCTTTAAGAAATCCCAGATTTTCTTAACAGAATCCATCTTCATAATTATAGTAAAAATAAAGGGAGCAATGGCCTGATACAAACATGATCTGGCTCGATCTTTCTTGGTGATCCTCTCCCTCAACCACCTCAGCTAAGAAATAATTACATCATCAAATGGCACTTTAACCGTGTAATCATCTTCAACAGGTTCCCAGAGATCCTGTCCTTATAGGAACACTTCCATCTTGATTGCTTAAATTGCATATCCTTCACCATTAAGCATGGGAAGCTGCAGGCCTTGAGATGAGTTCTCATCCATCTCTGATGAACTCTTCGAAATCACAGCTCTTCCAAAGATAATCACCAACTTCGAACCTTTAAGAAAGCTCACTCACTCACAGGTCCCTCAAGAAAGAAAGAAAGCTCTGATACTAAATTTGTTGACGTTATCTACCATACATAGATTTTTTAAGTGATCAATTCTAGTAGGGAATTGATAAACTACTCAAATAGTAGTTAAAGAATTTTAAGAAATTAGCAAAACTGATGTGTTGAGAAAAGAAAGAAAAGGATAGAGATAAGAGAGAGAGTTGGACTATGTTATGAGTAATTAGAGTTTATTGAATGTATATCCTTAATTTTTCAACTTCTGATATCTAGCTTTTATACACATTTAACTAGTAACTACTATTAACAAAACTTAACTAACTAACTAACTAACTAATAGTTAGCTATATGATAAGCCAAGCTAAACTATTTCAGCTTCAAGTAACTTCCACTTCACTTGCATTCTCTGAGTCATTACTTCTTCATAACTCCACTAATAATTCTTTGATAACCAAAATTCGAAATGTGTTCTTCACATTGTGATTATTTATTTCTCTGTAATCGATGAACATGTGCCAGGTATTATCCTTCTTCTTAACTAGGGTTATCAACAAAGTGTAAAGACTCATGCTTATCCTTATGAATCCCTGCTCCAATAACCCCTGTACTACATGCTCAATCGCATCCTTCTATTCTCCAAAATATTGTTATGGCCGTATATTCATAGTTTTCATTCCTTGTTTGAGTGAGATATTGTGATCTTGAGTTCTCTTAGGCGGTAATTGTCTAAGCTCCTGGAACACCTCTCTATAATCTACCAACAAGCCTTCCAATTCTTCTCTAGTGTTTGAACATTTTTCGAAGTACAAGTTTTGCAGTGATACTCAACTAGGTGTGTCAGTCTTAACATAAATAAAGAGTTTTTATATGAGTTTGTAATTAGCTTAGAAGCCCTTTACCTGAGATTTCTCGTGCAAACTCCTTAAGATTACCTGTCAATCTTAAGATTCTTCCTCCCCACTGAAACTCCATCGTTCTCTCTTTAAAATTACAGATTACGTTATTGAGGTTAGGCAACCGCAAGACTCTAAAAACTAAATTACAACCTCCTATTTTGATGATTAGTGCCTCGGTAGTGAAACTTAATCCTTGCATCTTCTGTGTGAACTTCTTACACATTTAGTGGCATTTAAGCTTTAGGTCCCCTCCTACCATTACACTTAAGGTAGGAATCTCCAACACCTCTAAACATCCCTTTTTGATCAACCCTTCATTGAGAAAGTCACAAGTGCTCCCACTATCAATGAGGATATGTAAGGATCTTTTATAATGTCTACCAATTAAACACCTTTACTTGAATTCTCCTAAGTCTATTGATTCCACATTGCCTCAATGGAGACTGTTAAGTTAATAGACAATTCTACTTCCTTATCTTCATTTTTTTCAGTTCCTGCCATCTATTCTTCTTCCACCATGTAAATTTGGAATTGCTTTTTTTAGCATTTCTATCCTGGAGTGTGTTTCTCATCACACCAAAAACACAACCCTTTCAATCTCTTCTCATCAAACTCCTTACTATTCATAGACTTGGTGCTTCTCATATTCCTATTGAAGCTGAATTTATTAACATTACCTGAATGTCCCGGAGTGGGAATAAGCCTCCTTTAGAATAGTTCCTTATCGAAGAAAGGATAGAGTTAGTGCTTTTATTTGCTTGATTCACTTTTGTACCACCCGACTGTAATAAGTTCTAGGTTCCTTTCTAAAGTAAAGATGTATGCTCGCAACCATTATAGCCTCCTGCTTCCTCACGAGTACATACGCTTGCTGAAGGGATTGCATGTCCATCATCTTCAGCGTTAGCTCTAACTCAAGTTTCAAACCTTTAAAAAAACCTATTAAATACGTCTCTGAAAGTGATAGCTTGCTTGAATGTCTTTCAAATTGGCAAAAATAATCCATCACCGATACTTCCTGTTTGAGGATCTTCAGGTCACCTATAGGGTCCTCAAATATCTCCTCGTCAAACCTTTGTCTTATTGCAGTTACAAACTCTTCCCAATTAATCATCTTTTACCTGTTTCTACTTCAGCTTAATAAATGGAACCATTCCTATGCAATCCGTTCCATGTGCAGGGTTACTCATGTTAGACTATTTTATGTCCCATGTAATTTATAGATTGAGTCCCATGAAAAGCACCCAAGATAATGGTTATTGGG
>JANITX010171714.1:0-12636 GCA_027564395.1 Erythroxylum ulei
AAGCATGATCAATTAAACCCAAATAATATATTAAACAAATCTATATGCATGTATCAACTTAATAAAGGGTATAGTTGAATTTTAGGTCAATTCATTTCAGCTGATAGATGAAAACGCTCATAGGTGACAGCGTTTTCATTTTCAGCTGATTAGTTTCAATAAGCTTGTTAAAAAGCTACTTACCAAACATTGTTGTTAGCTGTTTGAAAAGTCAAACAGTTAACAACCACCAATCAGCTGAAAAAACAGTTGATTGGTGAGTATCCAAACGCACCCATAATCTTATTTAAGTGTTCCATCATTTTAGAATTTAAACTTGTATTTTAATAAATATATTAAGATTAAAAATATACTTTTTCGACTTTTATTTTAATATAAAATTAAGATTAAAAAATACTTCTCCGTGTATACTCAATCTACTTTTAGACTTGATATTAGTTTTTATTGTTTCAATTTAAATATGTCTCCATTTTTGAATGAAGTCAGATAATAGTAGCAGTGATATATAAGCTATTCTCCAACTTGACCTTATGCGAAGATTAAAAAAAAGGGTGTCATCACTTCTTTGCTTAACATAACACCAGATGATCAATCCAAATTTATTAGCGCCCAATAGATTAAAAGAACATTTTACACACCAAGTTACGTAAGGTTACAAACCACGCAAGAGTTACGTTTTGACAAAATTCTTCTCCCAAACTGCGCCGTATCGGTTGAGGAATGAGGTAGCCTAAGAAGATCAGTTAATTTTTATGAACCTTTGACTTTTCACATTTCTTCATCACTTCCCCGTTCCGTTGTCAGATGAGATGAGAAGCGAAACAAATTTTTGAAACCAGAAAAAGAAAACTTGTGTGCGATTTGATTAGTGTTTGTCATATCTCTTGCTTCTCTCCACTGCTGTGTAATCCATCACAAAACGACACTAAAAAGACAGTAACCATCTATCCCTCTCTCTAGGGTTTAACTCTAAGCTCACACACACGCTCTCTCTCTGTCTCTCTCTTCAGCCATCGATCCTACTCTTTCTCTGGCCTTGGAATTTCAGGCAAGTTATGATGTTCCCAATTTCGCTTCTCCGTCATTTACACCTCTTTATCTGTCTATGCTTTTATTATTTTCTGTTTAATTAGAGTCTGATCGCATTTATTGGCAATCTTAAGGAAATGGTAAGGAGAAATTTACTACGACTCTTATGTTTCTAGTTATGGGTGGTTTTGTGCGTGATTGGGATACTATATATGAGGTTTTAACTAGGAAGTGGGAATTCGTGAGGATTGGGGATTTCTACGGGAGTTGTTTTCATAATCCGTGTTAATAGATTCGGTTATCTTTTCCAATCTGTATAGTTTACACACTGATTTTTACAGTTGATTCTTGATTATCTTTTGCGCATGATTCAATCCATTTTGGAATTTTCTATTGGTTTCCCAGCCCTTTTGACACTTTCCAACTCGGTGGTCGTTGTTATCAGTATTAGACTGATGCTTGCTGGGACCGTGTGATGGCTGTTCTTTGTATGCTTAGGGATTGATTCGGTGTTTTCATTCTTGTTTTAGGGATCATAGCAATGCACCGCGTGGGCAGTGCAGGAAACACATCCAATTCTGTTCGCACGCGCAAGGAGAAGAGGCTAACATATGTGTTGACTGATGCTGATGATAGAAAGGTGAGGCTGTCTGTCAACTTTTTTTTTTTTATAGTTTTTTTTGGGTTGATAATCCTAGAGTTTGAAGTAAATATGCTGCTACTTTTTATGTATGCCAATTTCTTTATTTCAAGGAGCTTATGTTGTTAGTTGCTTTACCTGTGTATCCTTTTTTTTAATCTTGTTATTATGTTCTCAATTTTTTTTCTTATTTGTTCATTTGGCTGCTTATGCATTTACAAACTTTTCTACCAAATGTTCCCCTAGATTAATGTTAGGTGATGAGGTTTTACGATGCTTATTTTACGGTCAAACATTTTGAACCTGTTATAATATTATCTAAGTTCTTGTCAAATTTGTCACTAACGTAACATTTCTAATGCAGCACTGTGCCGGCGTCAATTGTTTGGCTGTATTAAAGTCTGGGTGTGATTTCATCTTCACTGGGAGTCGTGATGGCACGTTGAAGAGATGGACATTAGATATAGATTCTGCAACTTGTTCTGCAACATTCGAATCACATGTGGATTGGGTAAATCTTCAGTCTGTTGTGTTATTTTCACTATTGTGTAGTATTCCTCTAATTTGGATCTTTTGAATGTTGAAATATTTATCTTGTCCATTGAAATATATAGTTTAGGTGATTGCTCTGGAATTTTAGTTGGTTGGTATGGTGGTTGAGCAATTTAGCTGATATCAGAACTGAAAGAATGCACATAATACTATAGTATTGAATGTTAGGTGCCCAGGTTCCAGAAATTTCTCTGGAGAGAGAATCTTTTTTACTTTTTGATTGGTGTGGAAAACTTTTTCAAGCTTCCTGAAATTGTGAAAATCAGTTTAGTTTGTTATTTTGTTCGCTTAGTGGTGGCTATTTGAGATCTAGTTGATTATAGGCTAGTTTATTTGGTTATGCAGGTAAATGATGCTGTGCTTGCTGGCGATAACACACTTGTCTCCTGCTCTTCAGACACTACCCTCAAGGTTTGCTATCTGTGATGTTATTTCTGGTTTGCAATCGTGGCTATTGATTGTCTTCTTACAATTATTTTTTTACTAATTGCTGATGTTTGTTGTTTGTGATAAACCAGCTGTGGAATTGCTTATCAGATGGAGCTTGTATCAGGACACTACGTCAGCATTCTGACTATGTAACTTGTCTAGCTGCAGCTGAAAAAAATGTAATTTCTATGTCAAACTTTTCATGGATCTTATGAACTGCTTGTATGAAAGGTTCCTTCCATGCATTTGATAATATTAACTATTTCTTATGGTAGATTCACTCTTGGTGTGCGTTGGTATGGTATGGTATGGTCTGATCTGATTTGTTATCAATGCCATTTCCTGACCTTCATTTAGTGTCATGCATTTTAGAGCAATATAGTTGCCTCTGGTGGCCTTGGTGGGGAGGTTTTCATATGGGACGTTGAAGCTGCTGTTGCCATGATCTCTAAGTCAAGTGATGCAGGGGAAGATGAATGCCCTAATGGTGTCAATGGTTCTAATAGTTCATTGCCTGTTACAAGTTTACGTTCAATCAGTTCAAGCAACAGCATCTCGGGTCACACAACTCAGTCCCATGGATATGTCCCAACTACTGCCAAGGGCCATAAAGAGTCTGTTTATGCGTTGGCAATGAATGACAGTGGATCAATACTTGTTTCTGGTGGGACAGAGAAGGTAAGTCTGATTTTAAGTTAACACTTGCAATTTCATGTTTCTACACTTAGCTGATTTAATGTTTAGGAAAAAGAAATAAACAGAATGCATTGAGACCTGATTTTCTTCTCTTGTCCTGATTCGTCTAGGTTGTTCGTGTTTGGGACCCGAGAAGTGGTTCAAAGACTATGAAACTAAGAGGGCATACCGATAATATTAGAGCTTTGCTACTGGATTCTACTGGCAGGTTGGCTTAATGCACTCTTCGTCTATGTCAACATAGTATGTTGATGACAAGTTGTGGAATGGTTTGAGTCATCTCTCCTGTCCTTTTGTCTTTCTTTGCCTATGCTTGTCAGTTTGGTGTTAATTATTCTGGTTTATGTCATATGTTTTGGGCCTTTTTAGTTGCCTTTGTAGCACTCACGTTAATCTTATCTAGCATTTGATTGATCTGTGTAATGGCATCTGTAAATGCTTTCGAAATGTTCAGATGATAACAAAAATGTCTTGTTACACTTACTATATGAGGCAAGAGGTGGTTTTTAACATTAGATGCGTTTTGACTTTTAGTTGCATGAAGTGTGTGCACCTTTGAATGAGGGGGAACAAAGAGGAGTGCCTTTCTATTTCTTTATCTCCTTGATGCCTTTTTTATCTCCTTGATGCCTTTTCTTGGAAACAATGAAATCTATGATGGTTGGATAAATGGGAACATATTGCGATCCTGGGTTGCCACATAGAATGAAGACTGAAGAATGATCTAGCATAAAGCATCTGAATTTTTAATGTTCTATCTGATATTTACGTTGCTAATGCCAATAGATGCTGCTAGCTAAAGAGAAAATTTTGAGACATATTTAAGCCTGCAAATGAATTGACTTAAATTGTCATTGGTTAAGTATGCTGTATCACTCTGGTGACTACAGGAATTTTAGTGTATATTTTATTTTAATCCTATTACAGTTTAAAATGGTAATTGAAATACTACATGGATTATTACTCCTCTGCAAAATGATGCTAACTGAAAATATAAGCAAAAGGAGTTCAATAACAGTTTTATTTTTAGGAAGATTTCCTGGTCTCATTGGTACAGCCAATCTTTGTGGTTGTCTTGTCAGTTTCCGTGATTCAAGCTAAAAATGGCTTCTTGAATAACATTTTGCAGGTTTTGCCTATCTGGGTCCTCTGATTCAATGATCAGGTGTATATTTTGGAACTATCTTCTTCCCGTAATGTATCTATCTTTGTTTCGACAAAAGAAGAGAAGACCAAAATCTTTATTGATTCATGTTGTAGATTATGGGATCTTGGTCAGCAACGTTGTGTGCATTCGTATGCAGTGCATACTGATTCAGTTTGGGCACTTGCTAGCACACCAACATTTAGTCATGTTTATAGTGGTGGGAGGGACTCTTCTGTAAGTATAATCTTTTCCAAACATAATGAATGCAAAAACCTTTCTGCAACATGTTATTCCGTTTCTTACAGTTTTTACTTGAGTGGTAAAAATTTTGATACTCATTCTGTTTATACCTCCAGTTATACTTGACAGACTTGTTAACAAGAGAGAGTATTTTACTTTGCACGAAGGAGCATCCTATTCTTCAGTTGGCACTACATGATGAAAGCATATGGGTTGCAACAACAGATTCTTCAGTTAACAGATGGCCTGCTGAAGGGCAGAATCCACAGAAGGTCTTTCAGAAAGGGGGTTCGTTCTTGGCTGGAAACCTTTCTTTCTCCAGGGCAAGGGTTTCCTTGGAAGGATCTACACCAGTAAGTATTTATTATGGTAGTATTATTTGAAAGAGAGGCTGCAATGTGCCATTTTTGCCTTTTCATTAACGGATCCAGATAAGTATATCTATACTTCATTCACACATTTAGCATCTGTTCAAATAATCGATGGAGGGGAAAATTTTTCCTAAATTCTTGATACTTTTAAGTCTATTTATTGGTAATCTATCTCCACACCCTCAGCTAGTAGCCACAGATATTTTATTTTGATGATGAAGTTATATGATGAGGGTTCATTCTTGTCAAGGAAAAATTGTTTGTTAGTGTCTCACTTTCTCCCTTGCATATGATTGTTTGGCATACTTCATTTTCATTGTTGTAGGTTCCTGTATATAAAGAACCAACATTAACCATCCAAGGAACTCCAGCAATAGTGCAGCATGAAATATTAAATAATAGAAGGCATGTTTTGACAAAGGTAAGAATTGTTCTTTTGCCTTCATGCATGAGTTTTGATATATTTCGAAGCTGATGCCTATAGATGACTGACTTCTAATACCTATCTGGCAGGATACTGATGGCTCAGTGAAGCTGTGGGAGATTACAAGGGGTGTTGTAATTGAGGACTATGGAAAGGTTACCATCTAAACATCCTTCTGCTTTTCTGTTCTTGAGAGTGCTATGACTGTGTTCTTGGAATTATAGTGTCATTGGGTTTCTGGGGATAATAATAGCTATGTATGTATTCTTAGTTTCAGGTTTGGTGTAATAATGCTACTTTTAATGGTTATAATTCACGTATTCTCTTCCTTCAGGTCTCATTTGACGATAAGAAGGAACAATTGTTTGAAATGGTACATGTCGAATCACTGAGAATAATCTAAAATTTGTTCTTTGACTAGGATGCTCTGTTAACTACTGATTATCTTAATGGTTTAGGTGAGTATTCCTGCATGGTTCACTGTGGATACCAGGCTTGGAAGTTTGTCTGTTCATTTGGATACACCACAATGTTTTTCTGCGGAGATGTATTCTGCAGACCTCAACATTTCTGGGAAACCTGAGGATGATAAGGTAAATCAGTAAAACCCTTTGCCACAGCTCAAGGATTTGACCAAACTTCTGTAGGGAATGTCAAGGGGTCTAAAAATCCTTCCATTTTGTTTTGTTAGATATATATTCTTCTTAGGTAGGAATGAATAGCCTTAAAAGGTGGAAATTTGAGAGAAATTTCTAGGATGCCCTTTGGATTTGATTCATGAGATTTTTACCTGAAGAATAAAAGAAATAGGACAGACTTCCTAACATCATAGTTATAGTGCCCAAGGACTGGAGCTGATATCTGTAAGTGCTGTCTCCAATGAGTGTAGACCATGAAGCTTAGGTTTTATTGTCTAAGCTCTGTAATTATGTATTCTTGTTACACATGGATTCGCATATTAATGTCTGCCTGCATATTTTTGTATGGTCCTCCGAAGTGCTTTATTGCAATATTTTGATTTTGATTCAGAATTGTGTCCTCAGTTTTATTTGAACTACCTACCAAATTGGCTCAATGTTCATAGGTGAATCTAGCTCGTGAAACACTTAAAGGCTTATTGGCTCATTGGTTAGTCAAAAGAAAACAAAGACTTGGAACGCAAGTTTCTGCTAATGGGGATTTATTAGTTGGAAAGGAAATTCCTCCTAGAAGTCTTACTCATTCGAGGGTTGAGGTGGATGGTGCTGATAATGATGCTGTGGTGTATCCTCCATTTGAATTCTCTACGGCTTCCCCTCCTTCTATTGTCACTGAAGGCTCTCAAGGTGGCCCTTGGAGAAAGAAAATTACTGATTTAGATGGTACTGAAGATGAGAAGGACTTCCCATGGTGGTGTCTGGATTGTGTGTTGAACAATCGCCTGCCCCCAAGAGAAAATTCCAAGTATTTTCAATACCATCTTTCCTTTATTAATGTTTAGCTTGGGTAGATAGCAAAAGAAGCATGCATTTCTTCCTGGTGTCCTTTCTCCAGAATCTTTTTGTTCATCAGACGTGAAGAACTTAAGATATTTTGTACTTCTGCTGAACTGTGTATGGTTTAGCAAAAGGAACATATTATTGCTTCTATTTAACTTGACACTTCACGTTCTGTAGGTGTAGTTTCTATCTACATCCATGTGAAGGCTCTCCTTTCCAAATTCTCACGCAAGGCAAACTAAGTGCACCTCGCATACTGAGGATACATAAAGTAAGTTTGGTTCAGTCAAGAAAGACAGTATTCTGTATTTACTTCATACAGATTTTCACCATAGAGACATCATTAAGTACATCATGAATACCAGATCAACATGCCACGTGCTATTCCTGTCCATTTAAAATATGCCACATAAACCACCAGTTTAACAAAAAAGTTCCTAAATTATTGAGAAGTTGGCTCAACTTAGTGAAAACATTTCAGCAATTCCTTCTTATTTAGGGTTTTCATGTGCCATTTAGGTTATATATTGAAATAGTTGGTACGCCTTTGGAGATTTGTCTACTCTCTGTATGCATGTGTCTATATAACAGTTCCTGTTACATAGTAGCTTGGTTTAGGTATATTCTCCAAAGTAATACATTGTGCAAATTTAAACATTTCTAAAGTGCTGCTGACTTGAACAAATTTAAAAACTTCCTCTTGAGATTTTATTGAAGACTACAGCTTTATTTACTGTGTTCCACCTTTCTCTTCAGGTTGTCAATTATGTAGTAGAAAAAATGGTCCTTGACAAACCATTGGACAGTGTTAATACTGATGGAACATTTGCTCCTAGTGGGGGACAGTTACAGCATTCTGCGGTTGGAGATGCATCTTTCCGATCTGGATTGAAGCCATGGCAAAAGCTTAGGCCAAATATTGAGATCTTGTGCAATAACCAGGTGAGTGGAATTCTGTTTTTAATGTTAAAATGCCTTTAGATGTAGCTAAATTTTTGTTGGATAATGGTAATATTTATGAAACAGTTTATGCTGTTAATTATTTCTTGAGCTATTATTTTTTAAACTGTGCACCTTGAATGTAAAGTAATAAGAGTGGCCAAGATTTCTCAGTATTATATCACTCTATTTGTGGTTATTTGGTGTTAAAGTAGGGCCTGAAAGATGGGCAATGGTTGAACCCAAGAGTTTTTCTTGATGGAGGATTGGCAGTGAGCATACCTGATGTATCTTGAATCTAGATATATGTCCCTAGCTTAAAATCGTCTTTGTACCCTATTGAAATTGTACTAAAATTGAAGTCCACTTCTACTTATGCATTAAAACACAACTAAATGACAGTTAATATCTTCCAGGTTTTGTCTCCTGACATGAGCTTGGCAACTGTGCGAGCTTACGTATGGAAGAAACCTGATGATCTGATACTCAATTACAGAGTGGTTCAAGGAAGGTGACTTGCCTTAGGCTTTTGGAAAAGGTTAGCCAAGCTACCTTCTCTAACTTGTTTGTTCATTAGTTTTCTTTCCCATCTCCTACGCAGAAAAAGGAAAAGAAATTTGACACTATTCTGCAACTCTATTATTACAGTCTGAAAAGAGGAATTAACTGTGTTTGGTAGGTTGATATATTAAGTTTTGCATTGGATGTCTCTGTTTTCATTCTGAAAGTTATTTTATTTTGCCGCACTAAGAGTGCTAGTTTGAAAATACCAATTCAAGAATTAACAGGTGGTTATTTTCCAGATTGCTGTTATTTACTACTCAGACAGGACTCGGCTCGGCTTTTAGCAAGTAAATTCTTGTGCTTGTAAAGTCTTGTCAGTTGCTTGCATTGATCGGACATATCCATTGGATGAAATCCTTTTGGTTACTGAATCAGTGGCCGTTGTCCTTGCTGCGAAGACTCGATTAGAATTTTCCTTTGTTGGATAGGTGGTATATAAGTTTTGCACATTGTCTAGCCATCAAGCATACTCTTTCTTTTCCCCGCTGGAGGGCAAGTTGGGATAGGGCAGCAGGAGGCCTTGGATTTCCAGGAGTTGACAGGAAGTATATGAAACATGGTGATGCCAAATCTGGAGTTGTGATGTCGAAAGCTTGAAAATTGTGATTGTTGGGACTGATATGATTGATAGAAACATTGCAGTGAAGGTGGATAGGAACATTGTCGTGAAAGTGGCTTTTGTAATTTGCCCTTTTCCTTTGGAAATAATAGAATTGCCATTATTTCATAGCTATTGAGCTATACATGTGCAAATGACTTCTTGTTCTCCGCTGCTCCTTTACTTGACCAATTCAAGGGGTCAAATGGGATTTGGTGCTTTACTTTATTCAAGTGACTATCAAGACGGAGGTCGTGTTTTCGGCCTTCGTTGCAACTTCATTATATTTTTGCCTTTTTAACCCTAAAATATTTAGATTATTCTCAGCCACTCAGATTATAAATAGTATTAATGAAACAAAACTTGTCAGCGCGGTTAGATTTTTGTCTCCGTGATTCTGAAGGGTGCATCGCAATCATTAGCCGATGAGTTGCGGTGTGTTCGAAGTCTTTTGAACACGATTGGGACTTCGGAGACGCACTTTACTTTCTGTAGTCAATCTTTTTCCAAACGATGTTGAATCATTTATAGTAAAAGGAACTGATATTCTCCGTGGTTTTTTTTAAACTGATGTTGACTTCATTCATTGTTAATTGTTGCTTGTTCTGGGGCTCCCAATCATTCATCGTCGATTGTTGCTTCTTTGCAGGTTCAAATCATCATTGCCGGTTATTATTGTTGTTTCTGAATTCCGACCATCTTCAACGGATACTCGTTGATTTAGTTGTGACTGATGGACCTTTGATGATTATAATGTTTCGTCAGTCTGTGCTTGTTATGTAGTTTATCACTTAAAAAGGTTTCTGGGCTTTATTCAACCATATACGATAACTTCATTTTAATAGTTGGCACACGTTTACTTGCTTGTTTGCATTTTGTTACTGCCTGTAATTGATTATAAATGGTTGCTCTGTATGTAACGAAAGAAAAATAAATTTTTTTTTAGCAGTCAAGATAACTTTTGTCTATAACTTGATAAAATTCAAGGTCACTAATTTATAAACTTGATTAATGCATAAAATATAATAAACATGAATCATAAATCTGTACTTTATTATAAAATTTATTCTTTTCATACTGCTCCTTTTGAACTGTTTTTTGAAACTTGTTGATCGACACCACTTTAAGTGTATAAGCATTTGACCTCTAATAATATCCCCGCGAAATCATTGAGAGCTCTAAAAGTAGTGTAAGAAGGGACAAGTTAGAAGTGGTGGAGCCTTCACTTATTTAGAATAGAATTTAGACTTTTTGATAATTTAATTGAATTATAATTAGATTATAATTAATTCTAATCCAATGTCAAATTGGTTCAATAAGATTCAAGATCTCGTATTAGTATTATTTATTAAATATCTCATATTTAAATATTTAAAGTTTCTTAAATTTTGCAATCCAATTTGATTAAATTATCTTTTCTATTTAACTATTCTTTACGTGTGACCTATTAGATTCTTAAATATGTTGATAATGGATAAAAATTGTACCTCTAAATCATATTTAGAATTAAATAAATTAAAATTTTTATTTATTTTTAATTATCTAATTAAATAATTTATATCCATATATTAAAATTTGTGTCTAGTAACGCATCATAACTACCCACCCAAATATTATAAATGTTAAAGTGATTTTGACTATCTTTTCTATGGATGATTTTTTTAAGGAATAAGTACAATTTACCCTTAATGTTTCACAAAATAGTATCTAAGTTGACCTTTGTCGCTATCTATGTTACCAATTCTTCCATTAATGTTTATAAAATCAGATAATTTGTCTCTTACTTCTTTAGCTTTAACTAACGTCAAGGTTTTGTTATTTGGAGCCATATCAGCTAATGTGTCACCCCGACAATTGGCATGTTATTGTTATTTAATTTATTATGTTTTAGGATTTTACTTTTTTTAAATAAAAACACAAAGTTGATAAAATCAAAAAAGAAAAATCCAACACCCAAAGTTGTTTCTTCCCTGACCTAACACTCATTGACTTTTGTGTTTAATTAGCTTCCATATTATATCCGAAGAGTACCAAACAAGCAATGCTTAATTAAGCTAGGTCCAAGTAGTACTACAACAATCTCCACAAGAGATCTTCTATCAAGTCAAATGGACAATTATGCAATCATTAGAATGATAACTTCTATAAACATATAATTAGTGTTCTAAATAGAATTCTTATAACTTATTTTCTAGGAATTTATTTTATAACATGTATCTAAACTTTTTCTTAAGTATCTTCATAGTTTAACTAGTAAGATAGATTAATTTTTTTATAAAAAAGAAATTAGTATTAGTCATTTGTTTAATGTACAATCTTAACAGAACAATAATCAGAAACAATTTAAGAAAACATATAAATGTAATATAAATTTTATAATTATGACCTCATCATAATTTCATTTGCAATTCACATTTATCTCATCAAATTTGTCTCATATGTTAGTTAATTAAATACGTATGCATAAAATAAAGAATGTCTTTAAATAATTATGTCCCAAAAACTACAACCACCTAATTGACTGTAGGGCATAAATCAACAATAATGACAACATTATTCTTTAATTGTATTAGGTTTTTCAATTCATTTTCTTATTTTTATACTTTATTGCATCAAAATTTCTCAATCTAATTTGTTTAGTTAATATAATTAATAAAAATGGAAATGTTGATTAATGCATTACGATGATATGACATCTGCAACAGACATGTGATCGTGTGATGTTAAGACATTATTTTGGTGTTCAGTAAGACATGAGAACATACTAGTTGATCACAATGCTACTGTATTGTTTACGTGGTATCAAAGAAACGGATTTCGTACCGTTCCGGCCGAAAAATGGTACGAAATTCATAACGTCGGTATCAACATCAAATTCTGGCCGGTACCAGCGTTTACCGGACGGTACCGGCCGATATCGCAAAATTTCGAAAATTGCAAGGACTAATTTGCAATTTCTGAAAAATTTTAACCTAAAACTACCCCCCAACTTCTGGATTCTTCTTCGGCCTCCTCTCTCCCACGCCGCACGCCTCCTCTCTTCTTTGGTGTCTCTCTCCGTGTCTCGCCTGGCCGTCGCCGTCGACGTCTCGTCCAATTCTCCAGTCCTCCTTCAAGTCTTTGACGTTTCTCCCTTCGAGGCTTCGACGGATCGGTCTCCTCGCCACTCCTTGCCGCCTTCTCCTCTATCCTCCTCGTCGTTGACGCACCACACGACCACCGAAGAAAGACCTGAGTACCCGACCCTCAGACGACCCTCACCGAAGACCCGATTTTTTTGGGTGTATGTTTTTGATTTTGTGTTTGATTTTTAATGGAATTTTGTTGTTTATTGCTTCTGTGATCCTAGGTGTTATTGTTGATTTGGTGTTGTTGTTGGATGGAGGTGGATTTGGGGAAAATCCTAGGTTGATTTCGGCTGAGAATGAGGGAAAAAAATGGTGGAATTGGGGAAAATGGTAGAGGTTGATTTCGGATGATGGTGGATTTGGGAAAAAATCCGAATGTGTGAATGTTGAAGGCTTGAAGG